>JAOEHY010024612.1:17649-41857 GCA_025447955.1 Psilopsiagon aurifrons | reverse complement strand
CTTTGGTCAGTTTGGGTCAGGTGTCCTGTCTCTGCTTCCTCCCGGCTCCCCCTCCTCCCTGGCAGAGCATGCGGCTCCAAAAGTCCTTGGCCAGACCAAACATCACTAAGCCATAACTAAAACCATTGGTGTTATCAGCACTGTTCTCAGGCCCCAAGTCAAAAACACAGTGCTGCACCAACTACTAAGAAGGGGAAAAATGACTGCTACTGCTGAACCCATGACAATCATAAAGTCATAAAATAAGGTATCGTTTAATTTTAGATGGTATATTTTTTCTAAATGAGAAAAAAGTCGTAAGAAACATTTACATTAAAAATCTAAAGGTAAAATATGAGAAAAAGGTGACTAGAACTTTGTAATTCAAATTTTCCTCTCTTAAGATCAAATTAATTTTTTTTTGCAATAATATAGGGTTGTTGATAATGAAAAGTTTTAGTTTTATCTCTTCAGAAATTACAATTTCAGACATGAATGCTGATGTATTTTAAAATGTTTAAAATCCACTGCTATATTTTATTTTCTCACTGTGTATTATGACCCCCACTCTGCTTGAAATCTATGGTTTTGCTTTATACACAGCTACAGTGTAATATCTGTCCATATTAAACACAATTTGCTTAGTTTTATTCTATGTTTCCTTCATGAATGAAAAATAGAATTTGCATTAAATAACCTTGCTGCTGCTGAATTAGATTTAAAAACTAATTCATGAAGTATTCTAGGTCCAACTTTTAGCAGATTTAATTTATAAATATTAGCTATTTGTATACATAAAATTCAGCCTTTATTTGTGGATACAAATATTAAAACATGATAATCTCCTCATAAATCCTCTACTGGCCTTGCAAATTTGGATTTTAGCCTAGAGGAATGAATATGATCTCAAAGATTTTCAGTCACAGAGAAGAGTATTCTGTGAAAATATGAAGACAACACCTCCTGTCTGAGCTCTTAATATGAACAACATAGGAAACAAAACCAAGCAAAAATAAGAGATTAAAAATATTTGGATTCCTAACGTGGTATCCCACTCCTTTTCCTGAAAGTAAGGGACAGAAAATAATCATAGAATCATTTAGATTGGAAAAGACTTTTGAGTCCAACCATTAACCTAATACTTCAAAGTCCACTGCTAAACCATATCCCTAAGAATTACCTCCACACCCCTTTTAAATATCTCCATGGACTGTGACAAAAACACTCCTGGGGGCAGACGGTTCCAATGATTGTCAACCTTTCCAGTGAAGAAATTTTTCCTAATACCCAGTCTAAATCTCCCCCGGCAGAGCTTGAGGCCATTTCCGCTTGTTCTATTCCCGTTACTCAGGAGAAGAGAGAAAAACTTCACTCCAATCTCCTTTCAGATAGTTATAAAGAGTAATAAGGTTCCCCCCCTCCACTAAGCATCCTTTTCTCCAGACTTAACACCCCCAGTTCCCTCAGCTGCTCCTCTTTAGATCTGTGTTCTAGACCCTTCACCAGCTTTGTTGCCCTTCTCTGGACATGTCTCAGTGTCTTTCTTGTAGTAAGGGGCCCAAAAATAAACAAAGGATTGATATGTACTTGCACAATGTGCAATATTTTTACAAAATATTCAGTGCAATAGCATATTTTTTTAGAAAAAAGAATAATCATTATTAATAATCCAGTTTCTTCCTAGCAGAATAAAAATATTTGTCAACTAAAATATTTCTTAATTACAAATTATATGTTTCATACGTACAAAGTTTCTAATAATGACTCCCTGACCCTCCTATTTTATTATTATTAAAATCTAAATATCTAATAAAATGTTCTTTATGCTTTTTTAGATTTATTTTCTCCTGGTTTTTTTATTTTTTTGCTTTACTCAGCTTTTGTGCCAGATAATTGTAACGGTAATGTGCAACCTTCATAACCAGAGAAAATTGCAGAGCTCTTAAGACAAAGAAGTTGACCTAAATTACTAGAAAACAACAGTATATGCAGTAGTATGTCTTCACTGGTATACAGTTTTTTCAGTAGGACAGATCTCAAGCATATGCAACAAAAAGAAACTCTTTTCATAGCAGAAATGCTTTTACAGGAAAAAAAACCAAACCCAAAACTAATATTACTCACTAAAATTCTTTCCAGACAAGTGAAGGACCCATTTTTAAAATAATTTAATCTCTAACCAGCACTGGGCATGGTTTAAAGAGTACAGGAAGAGGTTAATAGCCAAACTAACTTTCAAATATATTGATTACAATTTTAAACTAAATATATTTGTTAGGTTATGAAACATATTCTCTTCTATCTACTACGAGTCTTCTGTAAACGAGCTTGACAGTATTGGTTGAGTCCTTTTTACGAAATGGCTATAGAATAACTGTTGAAATCACAGCTAATAACAATTTTGGCAGTCTCAGTGTGGAAGCCAAGGGCAGATTTGTCACAGCAAGATGAACCATTTTTTGCAGAGTTTGATTCCCTTAGAAGAAGACCACACAAGAGAGCTTGAAAGATTTTTGTGATGATGCATTTGTATGAGCTAAACTGTAAATTTGTGATCTGCCTGTCATAAGGAGTGGCACATAGCTGTGCCACCTGAGGAGCAGAGAATGACTCAGAACATTGCTGTTCTTTCCTCCCCCGTGGGAGGTATAAGTTACTTTGAACTTTCTCTTGTGTAACAGCTAACTTGTCTTGCATGTATGTCCAGATGCTCTAGCAACCCTCGGAGGAGAAAGTCTGTCTGCTTCCAATTCAATTCCTAATTGCTTACTTAGAGGTGTCAGTACAGGCCTATGTGAATGAAGACAGACAGTCCTTGAAGACAAGGTTATTAATGTCACTCTTTTCACAAACACTTAAGATAGAGTCTGAAATGTTTCCTCCCATTGACTAGCACTTCATATCAGGAATAATTCTGGATTCATTCTAAACCTGAAAATTAGTATCTGCTGATACTGTCATTTGCCCGTCTATTCTATGAGTTTGTGTATTTTGTTCATTTATAACCAGTTGTGCAAACTGTTGAGATTCTCTTGAATTATATGACTTCCTTTTATGTATGACTAATTTTAATGCATTAATTGTAAGTTGGAATGATAAGTTTAGCACCGAGGATCAAGAAACATGTAAGTATGCTTTCAAATTCTGTCCTCGTTTACTTTTTTATAGGGATAGTGAAGGTATTTTGTATTAGCTTTGTGAAATGCTACTATTAGTGATCAGTGACAGTGAATTTGACTTTATGTTCTCTGTTGAATTGATCAGCTGTGTTAAATTTCTGTTCCTACACCAAGAAAAAAGAATCTTAAGCTTTCTTCTTGCTCCTGTTTGCTAATAACATCATACGGGTCTTTGCATAAGGATAAAAATAATGACTTTGGGCTGATGGAGGAAACCTAACTTAAAAGAATCTTAACACATAATTTCAGTTAGATATTCAGGTCATATTCACGTCTAATTCTTTCCATAGTATCTGAATTGTTGAAGTTTGAGGTCCTTAAAGCAGAAAAAAGCTTTTAAACCTTTACCAGATTCAAAATTCTGAGCATACAAATGATGGACTGGCATTTAGAAAGTCTATTTGAAATAACAAAACTGTTTGTATACTGCCAGGAATACATTCAAGTTGGCAGAACTGTTAACAATAGAAGGTTGGATTTTGTAGAGTTGGACATTCCAAGAGAAAAGAAAAACTGTTCATACCCCAAAACTTGAAGGAGTCATTTAGACAGATGGAAGAGAAGAAGAAAAGTATCTCTACATGAAATTAACAAGGAGAATCCTGTCTTGATCTGCCAGCAAACTCTCTTGGTGTTCTCATCTAGAGAAATTTTATGAATAAAAATGTCTCAGAAGGCGTTGCAAGCAGTGCTCACAAATGTGTGACTGTAAACGTAAGAAATATTCATAAATATTAATATTTTAAAATGTATGTCTTGCAAGTTATGGTCAAATACATATGCATATATTAGCCAAAGTTTTGAGATTATTAGGCACTATTAAAAATCAAATTAACCGAAATGAAAAAAATTACCTTCTGTAACTTCTCATTTTGTTTAAGAGGAAAGGAGTTTCTCCTTTTCTAAACTTCATTTGTTCTATTTTTCCTTTTTTTTCGTCCTTTCAGATAGGTTTTACTTTCATGTTTTTTAGACAGCTGATGTGATCATTCTCTGCAGTCCTGACCACAGCAGTTAAGTTACATGATCAAGCCTGTGATTAGATCTATATCAAATTACATGCATCATTATATATTTTCCAAATGCGAGACCATGTAAGAAAACTGTCATTCTTACAAGCCGGTACCATAGTTTGCAAGCCTGAAAGGATACCTACAACAGATGGCATATCTCAATCAAGGAATACGGTTGGGCCAAGAAATGTATCATGGTGTGCAAGGGGAATAACAATGGAACAGAGGTCTTAATAGCACGTATCATCTACACCATAAAGACCGGGATGGATCAAAGATTTAGTAATTATTAACATGCAAACCGGACATGTACATTTTAAGATCAGTCCTGCTGTTCTGCATCTATTTTCTTTCCTCATTTTTTATGCCTTTATAAATATCTTCCTGTTTATTGCCACCAGCTAGTTTTTCTCACATCCTGTTTTATCTCTTGGCCTATAGCTGCGGGTTTCCCACAGCAAAAAACATTTTCAGAGCCTATGCTGATAGTACCAACCATTGGACAAGAGGCAACAGTGGAGTTTGCCAAGGCCATAACCAAATGTACCTTCACTGGGAGAGTTAAGGAGGCATAATATTTTGTAGTGAGTGAATTTTGCAACATCCTTTTAGATATATCTCAGAGTCCTGATCTCTTCCTTCCCATACAACCCCCAGGGTTTGGGGACTTCTCTTTTAAGGCAAAATAAACTGTTCACATTCTGAGCTGCAATTGGTTCCCAGTTTTTAATCATTCAAAGCAGAATTCCTTTTCACAAGTTACTGTAGTACATTGAAGGTAGGAGTTTGAAAGCACATCTTTTTTTGGGAGAATGTTTCAATTTTTTGTATTATAATAAAGAAGAATAAACGCCCTTTACAAGTGCACAAGGCACTTTGAATTCTGCCCTATTATTCAGGTGCAGTCTCCTTTCGTAATTCTAGTTTTCAACCAATTTTGGGGGGAGCTGAACATGCGTACATTTTCAAACAAAGCACAGAAGCCTCCGGATAGACAGAAATTATCTACGTAACTCTTAAGATTTGTCTCAGAGAAGCATAATTTTTCATTATATTATTTACAATCACAACATATGTGACTCACAGCTTCTAGACTTTTGTGAAAGAATACAAAAAAAAAGCCGAATACATGCAGAAAGGAGCATAAACAAAACATGTTTTGTCGCTAAATAATACACTCCACCAATATTGTGTGTAAATTGCTAAAGTTCAGAGTAAAAATGTTTTTGCCTAAATCTTTGTTTTCTTTTCCAAAATGCAGTTCTATCATTCTTTTTTTTTTTTATCAGAATTATGTGGGATTGTTTTGTGATTCTGAAGGTTTCAGGGCATATTTTTTATCTTCCATAATTCTCATTTCTATGTTTCTCTTAAACCCTGTTTTTCTCCAATATTACTAATTAGGCCAAATTGTTTTATACACAAATACTGAAACTACTGAAATAAAGAAAAAAAGGAGACTAATTTAATATAATTTGTGTTTAGGGAAAATTCTCTTTCATAAGAATGCTGCTAAGATTAATAACAAAATCTCTTATGATTGAATATTTTATCTCATGCTTATTTTTCCTTATTCTTAGGTTCTTCATATTTTTCAAGCGCTATTAGTGTCTATTATTATAATTCTACTAACCACTGAAAATACTAAAAGTTACTCACGTAAATTATATGGTTAACTATATGACAGTGGTGTTTGTTGATTGTTATTTTTAGTACGCTGAACATCTTCATACTGAATAAATGAATCAGCACAAAGTCAGGGGGATTTTGAGAACCAGGCCCAACAGAAAGTTTAACTCATTACTAGATTTCATAAGCTAGCTATAAAATCAGTAGCTGACAATGCACAGAATGACACCATTCAGAATACCAGGCATGCTGCAACACCTAATGGAGAGCCATAAAGAAGGTTCAGAAGTAGAGACAAATTTGCTGCATTCTGTGTCTTCATTTGCATGCTTGTCTTTGTCTAACACACGTAAAAAGAATGAACCCTAGTTAAGAGCAAGGCTTAAAGTCACAGTATGTGCACAGAAAGCATGTCTAGGACTGAAATCTCCCTTGTGAGCATTCTATGCCCCAAGCAAAGGAAAATGTCCCTCCTGAGTGAGAACTGTTCTCAGAGAATCCACTGAGCACACCACTGAGCAGAATTTGATTGGCATGGTATGACTCCAGTACTCCTCCTCTTTCAAAGCAGTAATGGCCTAGAAAGTATTCTGAACTTGGACTAAGGTCCAGATTGTTTTAATAAGGTAGTAACATATATATTCCAAGAGCACTGAGATTGTAACTTGAAAAATAGCAACTAAAGTTTCCAAATTTGCTTTGGATCTGTACTGAAATAGACGCTCTTTTTATTTCCCCCATCCCTTCCAAGAATAACAAGAGCTGAATTAATTTTCTACATTGATCTGGACAATGAAGCTCATGTACCTCTCTTGTGAGTTCTTAGTGATCTATATCAAATGAAGCACTGTCACAGGACAATGATGAATGGTTCTTGTCCAGAATGTCCTAGCGCAGGGGTTAAGGTAGCATCTTACTAGGTGAAGTGAGGACATTTGATTCCCTTCAAGCAGGATTTGGACTGGAAATGAATGTCACATGTTCTGTGACAGCCCTAGTTTTTAGGTACTGGGAAGGAAGACTACAGATCTTGTTTATTTTGTAAGTATCCCAAAATATTAAACAGAACTTTTTCATTCAGCGTGTATTTTATTTCATTTCCAGCTAAAAGTGCTTTGTGGGTTAAGTTTTGGGTTGTTTTTTTTTTTTTTTGTTGGCCAGGGTTTTGTCTGAATTATACCCCCATGCAAATCTTACTGATTTGGCATGGTGGAAAAAAGGGAAGCTAGCAATTTTCTTGTTGTGGATTTGAGAAACAATTATTTGCAACCTCTAGCTTCTGTTACAGGAGTGACCACAAACTTGTTAAGTAACACCATGTAAGTCATTTGACTCCCAGGTTTCTATTTTTGCTACTTCAAATAGGAATAAAGTACTGTTCTGCTTCTCAAAAGAATTATGATGAGCTTTAGGATTTTCTTATGAAGAGGGCTAAGCAAAATCTGAATTGTTTTCTGTCATTATTCTCATGGAAAATGTTACTGGAATGTTGGCAGAAAGAAATGATAAAAGAGGCACAGACATGGAGAAGAATATTTTATTTTAAAACCAAGCTAATACTTGCAGATACACAGTTTATCACTCAGTACAGTGTATCTCTGGTTTTACAATATTTTCTCTACAATTTATTAATATCCGTGGAATGTGCTTGTGCCAGACAGGTCCTTACGTAAAGATCCATCTTTACTGCATTAAAGCATTTTTTCACAGTAATCAGAATTTGATTAACTGGAAATACTTCTTTTTTTCATATGAAACAGTTCTTTTGCTATGCTGTATAATGGTTAGTTTAATTCTAGTTTCTGATATTAAGTTTATTGTTTTACTCTATTTTTCACATGTGCCCTGGGTTCAGCAGTAGCAGCCATTTTTTCTTCTTCTTAGTAGCTGTTGCAGTGCTGTGTTTTTGGCTTTCAGCCTGAAACAGTGCTGACAACTCCGCTGGTTTTAGTTGTTGCTTAGCAATGTTTACTCTGACCAAGGACTTTCTGAGTCTCGTGCTCTGCCACGGGGGAGGGGAAGCCGGGAGGAAGCAGAGACAGGACACCTGACCCAAACTACCAAAAGAGGCATTCCATACCACAGCACGTCATGCCCAGTATATAAACTAGGACAGTTACCCAGAAGGGTTAGATCACTGCTCGGGTCAGGCTGGGTATCAGTCGGTGGGTGGTGAGCAGCAGCAGTCTCTTCCCCTGTTGTTTCCCTGATCATTATTATTATTGGTGGTAGCAGTATTGGTTTGTGTTATACCTTAGTTACTGGACTGCTCTTATCTCAACCCATGGGACTTGCATTCTTTCAGTTCTCCTCCCCATCCCTCCGGGAGTGGGGAGGAGGAAGGGGGAAAGTAAGAGAGCGTCTGCATAGCTGACTGGGCTCAAACCACGACAACATGAGTATCTTATATCCATTAAAGAAGTTGTCTCTGATTGTTAAAGGTTGACCTTGTAAAACACAGATAATGTCTTTGCAGCAAGTGATTATATTCACTTCCTTAGCTGCCTCAAGTTAGCCTGGCTCTTTCTTAAAAAAAAAATTCAAATATACTAATAGAATTCTATAAATCAATTCAGCACATGTCTAGGACTGAATTAAATATTGACTGAGTCTGTGATCCTGTTAAAATTTTTTATCACAATTTGAACAGAAAGAAAAGATACTATCAAGGATAAATATTTATAAATATATATATTTAATTAAGATGAATATGTAGTGCTTAAATGGCTTTGCCAAACATTTTTTAAAACCTTTAAGCATAAATATTTATAAACTAGGCAATGTTCCTTTAAATCACCTGACCCCACCCAATTTTGGAAGCTTTTCCACCAAGGAAAATATGTTCTAAATAAGAAATGAGTGTTCTACCTTTAAATCCGCACTTCATTTCCCTTGAATAAATTTGCATGTTTTGATATTGTCAAAGGATTTTATTTACTTTTTCAAAACTTATTTTTGTAGTCTGATATTTGAGATTATTATTATAGTTCAATACACTAGGAAAAATTTACCTTCTCAGATGCTAAAATCCTGAAATTGATTTATGCACTGGATAAGAAAGCTTACTTCTAAATAGAATGAATCTTGTTCCACCCAAATATAATGTAACTTGTAGTGTGATGAATAGGCTTTCAGTATTCAAACTGATTACTCAATTTAGCAGAAAACTAAGTTTAATGAGACATTGAACAACACTGCTCAAAAAAAACTTCAGATCTTCTGCTATATGGCAAATATTCTCCACACACAGCAGAAGCAGGAAGTTCTCCTTTAGATCTGCAGTGTTGAACAATTTTGCAACACTTCAAATGCATTTAACAAATTCATGTTTGCTGAACATATGGAAACATGTCACTGAGGGTAATTTAGTTCTTGGTCTAACTACCATGTAAAATGGGTCACAAATACGAACAGAGAACTAATTTGTTTATTTTATTTTATTTACTAATTTTATTATTCATTAGGACTTTTAAGAGTTTAAAAGATACTTTTTTTGTAAAGAAATAATTTTGGCTAGATTTTTTTGTGAGGGCTAAACTTCCTTCAGCTGGGCATGTGCAAAAGGCGCTCTTTCAAATCTAGCTAGAATGGTTAAAAATGTTACTAGCCCCAGAAATGAACTAATTTTGAGGATCTATTCCATAGAGCTCAGGTGGTACAGTAGAAAACGTGTTTTTCTTGATCACCTTCTGTGTGCAGTCAGTCACATTAGTGCAGACTGATGGCTCAAGGTAGTTGGCCTGTCTTTGTATCAACGTAAATCAGAAATATTCACCTGTTCTACTCTGTGAGGAATAACCTTACCTGATTGCTAGCAAGAAGTGTGACATTATTTTTCACCACTATGAAAGGATAAAGGAACTCTAGACCCAAGAACTATCAGTGATCCTAACTGTGTATAAAGAATAGCTGATGATAAACACAACTCTGATTCTGGAGATGATGTTGTTTATTCCCTGATCATTGTTATTTGGCATTTTTTTAAAGGTCAAATCTTGTGGCTCTGGAAAAGACATTTCCTATTTATATTGCATAGAAATTTTCTTAAGAGGAATTCTGACCTTTTCTATATGCACTACCCAGTAAACAGTCAAAATAATACACATTAACAAAAAAAGAGAACAGTTCATAAAACAGAGAGAAAGAGATAAATTCAGAGCAAACATATTTTGCAATTACTAATTTGCCCCCTTTCCCTTTTTCCTCAGTTGATATGTTCTTGCAATCATGTGGGGCTCTGCAGCTACCAGCATGATTAAACCTAGGCAGAATTCCTTCCCAATGGGACTTATGACTTTCCGGTTTTGTACTTCAGTGACCCACCAGCAGTGCTGGTGCCTAAAAGAAACCTAAGATAAATTGCCTACCTTCCATACTAGGAATGTCTGTCATCTCTGCCTCCCCCAAAATAAATGTCTCTCTTTCTTTTGTTTTGTTGTTCGTTTAGTTTTTATTTTTTCCTGGTAATGACCTCCTCATAAGCCTCTGACTGTAAGTTGCTCCTCATTCTTACCTGCATACATTTTCTGTAATAATATTATTTTCATATCTCACTTGAAGGACCATTCTCCTGTTATTTTATAATTTGCTGAAATTAAGTTTTCCCTGCTTTCATCTACTTAGCACAGGCCAGGTATCAGCCTTGCGATGCTTATCAGAAGTACCTGATTATCTTCTCTGTGAGCTCAAGGTTGAGCATCTTGACCTCAGAGTTCAGAGATCTGAACTTCACTGTACCTCATTCACCCCTAAGCCAAAGATAAGAGCTTGAACCTCACTGTGGCAGATGAGAATGGGAGATCACTGTTTTAACTCAGAAAGATCTTTATTTTCTTATCTTATTCAGATCAGTTTGATCTCTAGTTGCCTTAATTTCTATCAGTTTTTGTGACAGCTCTCCCTTCTTTCTGTGCAGCTCTTACTCAGCAAAATTTCTGACTAAAGTGCTGTGAAAAGCAAATAAATTTCATCACACAGTCCAGAAGAAAACAGTGATAACAAATAGGAAATGTAAAATATGTGATGGATTTGACTTTCAATTGAAAATATTTTTTATGAAAGCCATTTTATAGGATTCAACCAGCATTAATTTCCCTTTTCAGAAAACACTGAAAAGCAACCAACTGTATGAAAACATCTTTACCATAACCAGTAATAGAAAGTGGGACAGTGTTATGGTTAAATATTAAGTTTTAAATCCCCAATTTATATTATAAATGTCTTTAATCTTGGCTGTGACTCCTTCCTTTACAATCATGAGTGCAAAATTTCAGCCATATTAGAAAGACATTTGATGAAAGCCTATGGTTACTCTGATTTTGCAGCTTAAGTCTACAACCAATTACTGCTCTTCTTGAAAACCAGATATTACTGTCCAAGCAGTTCTGTTCAGGTATGTAACAGTTGCAAGGCAAAGTGCCAGAATGAAAGTGGAGTTGTCCATGATCTTGCTCTGAGTGCCATCATCTATGTAAAATATAAATACAAAAGAAAAGCGCCATAGGAAAGAATTCTATAAAACCTTTTTTAATTTAAAATTCTCTTAAATTTTCTAGACTTGTGATTCTACAAATAATGAATCTTCTCTTATTTTCTTCAATATAATTCCAAAAATTCCTATATAAATGTTTAAATTACATAATTTCCCAAAGTAACTGATAGTTCAGAGGATAAAATATGAATTTCATAAATAAAGATAATATTGTTTAGATTTCCTTTTATTGTGTAGAATTTACATCCTGTATTTCTCTTCACTAGAGATGAACATCACAAAATATTTCATATGAATATTTTAGAACAAGGATATGACTTAAAATATCATAATCATTAAAACTTGCATATTCTCAGTTATTCTTAGAAGCTTTAAAGGCAGACAACTGAAAATATGAATATTTGTTCTTCAAACTCTGTCATTCAGTCTTTAATTCACCACTTTTTGCATCCTCTTTGTTTTAATTTGACAACTTTTTAAGGAGCAGTGTTTTAACAGTGTAATGTATGTTGCTACATTGCAGTGGAGAATACCTTGAACAGTTGGAAGTCTAAGTCAAGCACTGCAGCAGTAATTGCAATACTTGCAATTCTTGCAAAGAGCTGACAATCTTAGGGCTCTTACTGGTCTTTGATTTTAAGTGTTTTATATAATGTACTCTATGTACCAATCTTTCAAAACCAGACTTTTACAGAACAAAAATATTCACCAATATTAAGCTGTGTAGAAGTGCAAGTTTTTCTTTAAAAGATCAGAATTGATTTTCAAAGGAAGGTCCACATTTGTTTTGCATCATTCTTCTGCTCATACTGGGAAGAGTAAAATGTAGCCAAGTTTTTGGCTTTTTCTCAGCTGTTTCCAAAGAAAGCCAATAACTGATGTCAAAATGCTCATTTGGCCACCAAATGATGTCTGTCTTCTTGGGAACCATCCAAACAGCTTCTCTGAGCTATTTCAGAGTAGTGATTATCACATGTCCTGGTGATTTTATGAAGGTACAAATGTCAAGGTTTCAGCTGGAAAGAATACCCGCACTAAAATAGTATAAGACAGTATACCCTTAAATAACAGAAAACTGCACATGTTTCACACAGGTTTGTACTAAGAAAGGCTCAAATATATATGCTTAAGTACAACAGATAATATAACCAATAGATTAGTGAAGTAGGATCTTGTGATGACAGGATAGAATAAAATATACATTGCATATGTGTGCCTGTATTACTATATTAAGCATAGAATATGCTGCTTATTTTTCATCTTTATTTATTAATTTGTATTTATAAATATCTTTAAATATACATGTATCCTATATGTTTTAATAATCACAAGGTCTAAATGCAATATAATTTTTAAAAGCAAAAATATGAACCAGATTGACTGACAATGCCTCTTCTTTCCTTACCTGATATCACTACTCTCCTCTGGAAATTCAGGTCTCAAAGTCACTTTCCCAGACCAATTCTCAACAGTCTAAGGGCTACTTTTCAGACAGTAAAAGGAAAATGTGGGTTTTAGATAAAAAAGGCTAGTTCCAAGTGGCTATCAGTCCTGATACAATGATCACTACAGAAAGAGACAATATATACATATTTTTGAGATGAAACATAATTCTGATCAGCCTAACTCTTCTTTTTTTGTGTATTTTTCTCTATTAAGTTATCTGCATCTTGGTTACATCTATTTTGTGTCCACAAGTTATATATAAAACCTGTGGAAAATATTCCCATACACTTGGCGAGCCAAAGACAGGCAAGGAATAACATTACTGCAGAAAATTAAACAAGAAAACGTGAATGTAAGTTACTACAGCTTTTCAGCAATGCTGCAAAAAATAGATATTAATAACTTCATATTTTAGACATAAAAATTTTGACAGCAATTTAAACTTTCCATTTAATTTGCTGTTGATAATTTTGGACTTTTTTTGCTTGTCATGTACTTAATCTTTCTTTCTGTTGTTCAGAATAAGAAAATGAGCTGAATAAAGAGGTCCCGTGCTGCAGAGTTTTGGAAACCATCTATGTTTTTACTCGCGAAACTTACAAGTTCATTGCTGCAGGCTGTAGGTAAAGGACTCTGTTCCAATGACGTCTCTTTTCTCCATGCAGAGTTTAACAGGTCTGGAGAATTGTGTCTCCAGTGGATGTAAGCTTTATTTAACTTTCTTGGGCGTATGTGAAACTACCAACATGGAATGTTTATAAGCCCCAGGCCTATAAGTATTAGACAAATACAATTTTTTTTGCTTTCTCTTATGCTTCAAAAGCATCTGGGGTTACACATACCACTTTCACAAAGCACCTTGTTCAGACCTAGGTTTAGACGCCTAAGTCAATGAGAGAGAGAAAATTTCTTAAGTATACCTCTTCCGAGTTTTCTGTTGCTTATTTAGCCTGAGGTGTGGCAAATCTCATACCCAGATCTGTTGATGGATTATACATGTCCCCTAGAGTCATCTAGCTTATGAATTACAGTTCTGGAAATAGGCACTATGCCATAATTCTCAAGTTTCTAGCTTGAGGATTTCACTCATGATCCCAAACAAAACTAAAAGCAATATTGATATTACAGAAAAAGCAGGCAGTGGAAGTAGGCAAAGTTACTGTTTTGCTTAACTTAGATCCACATGTGTCATTCTGTACGAACCTTTTTCCAGAACCTAGATTCCTCAGAATCTAGTTTTGAAACAGAGACACATCTGGAAGCAATTGGCATTTCTGTCTATGCTAACTTCTGCTAAATTTAGGGAAAGTGATTCAGTTTAAAATTAGATAACACTTGACTCAACTCTCAATATAATCTATAAAACACAAAAATAATCAAAAAGTTTTAAATAACCAGGAAGAAAAAGTTACAATTTATTTAGACTCTTATAATTCATCAGTTGCTCAGTCTTTCCAATGATCTTGCCAAAACATTTTCATTATTAAATTGAAAGAACAATGTGCAAACAACCCACTGATATTTTTTCTAGAGGCAAGTAATTGAAGCTAAAGTTCATACGTTGTTGATAGAGTTGCTTCTAGCCAGTCACAATGTGATTACCCTTTGGAAGTTCTTTTTTGAAAATGTTTGTTAAATCTGACACAAAAATACAGTTTTAATTCTGTAGATTCAAAATCTTCACCATAAAGTTAAGCATAAGTCAGAAGCATACTCTTCGAAAATACAGATTCTCAGGGAAAATACTTCTATGATTTCTTCCATTCTGAGCTGCTACACTCAAATGTAATATCCAGAATATTCATATTGCTTTTCTAACCTAGGATCAAACAAGCTATATTATTAGATTATTCATTAATTTTAGTTATTTGCAGTTTTCAAGTCACTTGACAATTCATCAACAAAGCAATTGTTTCTAAAATAAATCAGCTTTTTAATTATTTAAGGAATTCCCATTTAATAGCAACCAATTAGTTGTAGAACATTGATGCATTCTAGTAGAACTAGAAATTATTTCCAAATTCATCTGGCTTTTAAAAAATATTTTTTGGTACAACAGGCAATGCTTTCTCACATCTAAATTTCAGTTTTCCAGCTCAAATGAAAAGCTTCTGTCAAATTTGCCCTTCAGACATTTTGATCTCAACTTTTCTTTTCTTTGCAATGTGCACAGTCTTACTAAGGAAAACAAGGTGTAGAAAAACAAGGCTGCCATCAAATTTCATGCAGCATTTTTTTTTTAGGCTGTTCATTGCTCTTGACCTCCTCTATGCAAATCAGACAATTATGAAATCATAACCTAAATGTAAATATGAACAATATGAGAACCTCTTTGACAACAATCAAAGGAGTCTTCTTCACTGTTAGAAATAAGAAGATAATGAACTAACAAAACTCTCTTTCAATCTTTTACCTTCACAAATGACCTGAAGGTTTTTTTCTGTGAAAAGAGGCATATGTGAAACACAAATCTGTGGAAATGCTTGAGAGCTCTTCCTTGAAGATTTTGGATGAAAAATGACCTACAGAGGGCTTTTCAAAACACTGCACACTCTCATGAAGGAGGTCTCTGTGAGTAGCATGTTTCTCAGTCAAGGCTGTGTTCTTTTCTTTCCTGCCATATTCTTCTGAAATGAGAATATTGTTTGAAAAAAAATCCCCAAATGCTAAGACACAAGGGGTGTGTGTGTGTGTGTGTGTGTGTGTATTTAAACAATTGGAGGAATGAAAGAAGATTTTCACCGAAACTCGAGACTGAATGTAGAACACAAGAGAAAAATGTGCCTGGAAATTTAACTTAGTGTTACCAGAGGTAAGAGAGGTGATTTCACTGAATAAAACTGTCTTTGAAACAAAGGGTCTTTGCAATATAAATCTGTGGAACTAATATCACACAAATTTATCAAATGGCTAGATATACTTCAGAAGAACTTCAACTCTCTTATGTATGTCCTATTTCCTATTCCAGTAAGTGAACTGAATGCGGACACTTTTTCGAGGAGAAACTTGTATCTGGATCTATTGCCATATCCAGTCTTACCAGATTTGTGCCTGAATGTTTTGTAGATCATAACACTTGACCATAATTATTTCTGCTGTATATTTGCTTTTTCGTATGAAAACCACTTCAAAAGCCCCTACAGCTTTTGAAATTAATAAAGTGAAAGACTTTTGATTTAAAATATATCCAGTTAATTACTGACTTTACTTTTTGTGGATCTTCCACCTGGTATATCATGTGCCACTATAACTAATTGAAAAATGGTGTAATCATAACTTACAGTGATAGCTTCTGAATTGTCATGAAGCGTTCAAACAGAATCTGAAATCATTACCCAAATAGAAAAACAATATGACATTTTTTGCTAACCTGACATTTCTTCAGTTGCCCAGCACTTGAGCATTGATTAGATTTATGTTTCACTTGGCAAAAAAAAAATAAGGCATGTATTTGACTTAGAAAACAAGAATAGCACAAGATTCATTATAGTTTTGGTCTCCGAAACTTCTGTATTGCTCAAGCACTTTTCATACTGCCTTTTTCAATGGTTTATGTGACAGAAAAGGTCACAAAGCGTTATGCTAGAAAATAAATAATAAAATACAAAAGGATAAACATAATTGTTTTGGTTGAAAAGTTCAGCAAGGTCTAGACACATTGGACAGTTGGTCTTTGATTTTATTTTACTACAGGGTCACACATTACAATGACAGCAAAGTCAATTCAGTCTTGCAGCTGATTCAATTCCTTGTGCCTTGCATGGGAAGTAAAGTACCTTTGTAAAAAGATAGTTTATTTTCAATAATCTTTCAAATAATTTGTCTGTAAAAACTGCTTAGAAGGCTGATACGGAAATACATTTGTTTATCAAAACTGTTTTCTTCTCCACAATGTGTAAGCTTCATAGCTTCATGCTGGTTACTGTAAACATGCCATTGATTTTCCAAGCAGATGGAGAGAACTGGGGTAAAAGGAAGGTCGTATTTTGAAGACAAGTGAACAGCTGAATGGTCTAATAACTAAAAAAGATTAGAGACAGTATTTTTGTAGATTACAAACTTTTCAGTCTCAAGGTACGTTGAGCATTGTCTTTAATTAAAAATTAATTTTTTTAATTAAAAGATGTCTTTAATTCAAAGTAAAGGAGAAACAAAATCTTGTGTTTCAAAGCCTTGGAAAGCTGGCCATTTATTTCAACAGCTTCAGCACATGACTTTTTTATTTCCCTTTGGACATAAGTGCTTTCACTGCTGGTTTGGAAAAATAAATAAAAAAAAGCCCAAAACCAAAACCTATGATGATGCTTATTTCAGGGTACTAAGGAGAATTATTTTTGTCTTATATACTTCTGTTCATTCTAAAGAATGAAAGAAATAAATATCCACCTGTGGAACTTCCACATGAGTTAGCCTTGGAGGTGAAAGCTAGGTTACTATGTTCTCCAAATGTCTTCAGCACATTAAAAAAGTTAGTATTCTTGAAATGGTCATATAATATAAGCCTTCAGAGTTGAACAAAGAGGTAGAGCTTCAGTTCTCAAACAAATGACTTACTCTAGAGGAGCTAAGGTACCTATAACTTTAATTGAAAATATCAACTGTCTTAATATATCTTATCTGTAAGCAGTGCAACGTTCGCCACCGAAGCTTTATGTCTTTTGTGTCTGAACTGCATTTCAGTATGTTTTCTTCTCTAATTTACTTAGAAAAATGCCTGCTGTTTCTGCAGAAAACCAGGAATTTTGGAACTGATAATACATGCAGTTGAAATTACAGTTAATCCATCAAAGACCTGTCACACCTATTTCTATTGGGTTCAGTTATGCCTAATAGTTTAAAAAAAAAAAAAATTATAATGTGAAAGGGTGACATTACCTATTCTTAGATAAATTGCTTCTTTTTTTTAATTTTTTCAATAGCTAGGAAGATAAGATTCAAACTGGTCATACAGGCTTATGATAAGGGGGTTTCTTTCATTAAGTCTGTATCCTGAAAGGAAGAAAAGAAGTAGAGGAAGAAAGAAGGTGATATCCTTGCATAAAGACAATGAAAGGACTGCTTAATAAAACATGTCTAAGAGTTCTTTTTGGTTTTGTTTTTGTTTTTTCATAATTCAGGAACTGTAGTTCTGGTATTCCTAACATTTACTTCATTTAATACAAAATGTTCTCATCATTACAATATTTTGATAGTTTCAGTTGTTGCATAAATAATGACAAACCTAAACTACATTTTAGGACATAGTTTTAAAACACAGTAAATAAAAGGGAGTGGGTATGTAGGCAATAAATGCATGCAACTACTGATTCTCATTCACCAAAGAAACTAGGAGAATTTATTTACTCAATAAAATTTATACTACTTCATACTCATTTTAAAGAGTAAAGTCTAACAAAGATGAAAAAAAAATAAACAAACTGAAACCAAATTTGTCAATACCTGAGTAGGACTCAACAAATAGAGCATTTTCTTCTTTCATAAATAAAGCCAAGACCATTTAATGAACACAGAAAATTGTTTTGATGAGGAAATGTTACTAGAAGTAGCTATATGAGTTTACAGTTTGCATTTGGTGTACAAAAATAAAAAATGCAAAATTAACAAAAAAATAAAAATCACTTGCTACGGATGGGCTTCATATCAGATAAGACATCACCAAAGGGACTAAGAATTTTATTTTCCTAAAGAACTTGTTAGCCTTTACGATGAGGTATGCCAAAACTGAAGAGACAGTTTGTGAGGAAATTTACTAATCCAGATGGAAAAACAATGGAAAAATCAGGCCTTTCAAAATTCAAAAAAATACTTGAAAACTCACCTCAGGTTATTTTGTCAACAACATGTAGATGTGATTTGACATCTCACCAGGGAATGCATTGTGTACCAGAGCTAGAAAAATAGGGATCAGATACAAATGATCTTGGGATGGCATGGCCACACAGCCTTCCTAACTGCACATCTCATGGGGCTCCTCTATCTATGGCACTGATGTGCCTTCTAAGTATTGAAAAAAACCAGCCTTCCCTACCAAATATTTATACTAAGCATCTGGGAAAATGATGAAGACTAGTCAGCTTCAAAATACTTTCATCATCACTACAACCCCCTTCCGAGTACCTGTGCAATTCACTGCGTGAGCTGCCTTCCTTAATAGAAGGGATCAAGGAACAGAAACAGATACCAAAAGGAAGTGGATGCCAGCAGTGGAGCCATAGTGTAGCTCCCGCCATAGGAGCTTGCCTACCCTTATCACCCTAAGGCTAGTGTCTGGGAAAGCTGTTCTGCCACATAAGCAAATCAGCACAGATGTGCACAAAGCACAAAGCTACTGTGAAACCTGGAGAAGTCTTCTTTTCTGCTCAAATTAAGCCATGATTTCACCACTCTTATCAATGTGACACTCTACCAAACTACTTCACTTATGCCTGAAGTCAGCTCTGCTATTTGAACACTCATGTGTAAGGACTATTTAACATTGCTAATGCAGGAATAACCATACTGTTCTTTACCTCTAAATTCTACAGGTTGTAATAGATGTTTAAAGTGGTGTACTTCTATTAAAAATACAATAAATACACAGGAATGTGGAGAAAAATTAATAACATAGTGGCTTAGTGAGCTGGATTAACCTGGGGGCTCAAATCCAGGTACCAATCATTTCGATTAACAGTGCAGGGAATGCTACTCAGCATGAAGTTCTTCCATGGCAGCCCATTTTCTGGTTCTTTTGCCATTGAGTAAGATTACTTAATTTCCAGTCTGGAGATTGGAAACTGGTTATAACACTGGTAGCTGATTAGACTATAAAACCAAAGTCATGCTTGCTAGGTCATCACTGACTAAGAAAGTCCCATGTAAACATCTCGTACAAGGATTTGACCACATTTTCATCATCTTCTCAGGGATTCTTATTTTTCACATTGCTCGAGACATTTTATGTATCTTGCAGTTTTTACATTTGTACTGTGTGCTCAAGATGACATAATTCTATTGGTTAGCAGTTCCCTAAAATGACAGGACTGTCTTGAAGACACCAGGCAGCTGTGAAGTGCTCTGAGTGTTTATCACCATGCTGCTTTCTCCATAGCTGCAGAGCAAAATAATTGGTGATGAAAAATAGCTGAAGATAGAAGTTCCTTGACTAAAACCACTGGTTTGGTCATGAAACAAGGTACCAAATTAATCTGAAAGCTCAATTATACTGAGAATATGAGCTTCTCCATACAGCTATATTGTATTCAAGCAGGCTATGTAAATCATGAAACCCTGGAATTAATACACAAATCCAGGTTTTCTGTATGAGTTGGCAGTTTCATCATGAAAATGAACTGAAAACTTTTGAAGGGGTGTTGTTTTTTCCTTCTTCCTTTACCTGGATGGTAGTTTTGATTCTCAACAACAGCTAGTGTCAACTTCTGTTGGTTTAGGGTTTTTTTAATTATTTGTAAGGGAACATAAATATTACAAATACCCATTAAAATATTAGTGCTGTTAATACATCAAGGTATGTTATTTTACGCATGGCATATTTTAGACATAAATATTATTGTTGAACCTCATACAGTTGAACACAGACCAACTGTTTTGTTGGCAACCAGATCATCCAGCCTGTCCATCTTCCTATCTGAAGCTTTCCTACCCCCAGGCAGATCAACACTCCCACCCAACTTGGTCTCATCTGCAAACTTAGTGCGGGTAGACCAGATTCCCTCATCGAGATCATGGATAAAGTTATTAAATAAAACTGGCCCAATACTTAGCCTTGGGAATACTACTTGTGACTGGTTACTGACTGAATTTAACTCCACTGACTACAACTCTTCAGTCTCAGCCATCCAGCCAGTTTTTTATCCAGTGAAGAGGGTGCCCATCAAAGCCATGAGCAGACAGTTTCTCCATGTGAATGCTGTGAAAAATGGTGTTAAAGGCTTTACTAAAGTCAGAGTAAACAACATCCGCAGCCTTTTCCTCTCTCCTTTTCCTCAGTTTCAGCCAAAGCTCTCTATGCAGCCAAGTTGCACATCCCTGCTGGCTCACCATTCAGCATATGGGGATGGCCTGCAGTTTCCCCTTTAAGGTTTCCTTCTTGAAGAATATCCAGTCTCCCTGGACAGCTCTGTCCTTCAGAACTGCCTCCCAAGGGACTCTGTCTATCAGGCTCCTGAACAGGCCAAAGTTTGCCCTCTGGAAGTCTAAGGTAGCTGTTTTGCTGACCCCACTTCTTTACTTCTCCAAGAAGTGAAAGCTCTACTTTCATAGCTCACTTTCATGTTCGCTATTCCCAAGATGGCCTCCAATCGTCACATTATCTGGTTGAGTTGGCAGAGCTTCAGTGTGCTTCCTGCATACCCTTCCATGCCCTTGCTGCCATGCCATGCCCTGTTTGCCTGTCCTGGTTGCTGGCACTCCCAAAGGGCTTCTTTTATATATGGGCAGGGAGAAGGTTGGGCACTGTTGCTCCTGGCCCTGGCCAGGTCTTGTCAGCCAGTGTCGTGTCAATCCTAGTAGCTCTCTTGGCTCCTCCATGAGGTATCACCAATGCAGAAAATCCTCCTGAAGTTATTCAGTGTATACACACACGCAGAATCTTTAAGCTTTTGTAGGAATTCCAAAAGAAATCAGCATATTCAGAAATAAAGTTTCAAGAATGTCCTTATACCTCTCTCTGTTTCTTTTAATGCTGTGATTGAGAGATTGCAGAATGCAGTGCAGTTTAACAGATTTTATATGTTGCTATACCACCCTTAACAACCAAACTATTTCATTTCAAGACATATATAACAAAAAAATCCTTACTACAATTTTCTTAAATTAGTGTTGATTTAGGAAATTTATTCCCATCCTTCCATCCAATCTTGCTTTTTCAAGATAAGAGCACCATATGTAGAAATGGAAAGACGAAACAGATAGAAATAACTCTGTTCAATTGACTTGAAAAATCTGATTTATATTGACAATAGGAAGGAATTATTTTTTTTGAGATTCTATATATATTCATCTAGAGGTCTAGGTGGCTTGCTGCATTAATATAACACTTCCCTCTTTTTCATTTGCTTTCTACCATATCTCTGGAGATTGCAGACTGAATTTTTTGAATAAGAAATGGTTTCTAAAGAAAATTAGCCAGATATTGTCATCTAAGTTAGCTCTGAATATCTTTCAGTGTTTCTAGTCACATACACTGGATACAAAGTCTTGCAAAACTATAATTGCAAAGAAATAGATATATGTGCAATATATATATGTGTACACATATATGCAGTCTTTGTAAATGTACATATAAATATATATGCACACATACAAATGCAGATATATAGAGTCTATGTATGTTTGACTAGCAATTTCAATTACATACGAGAGTTAAAATTAACTATTAAAATTTACATTCTCAACTCAGCAGCAAACACTGGTGAAATAAATACCAGAGCCACTCTACAGCTGGACCTAGAATATGCAGCATCTGCTTCATTAATATCTAGTCTTTTTCAGTTGTCATCTATGGTATTCTGAATTTTCTATAGTCTCTATATGCTTCATATTTGAATACTTGATGGCCATTAACATGAATTATTTTATTTCTAATTTCCTAATTCAACCTACAATGAAAGCATATAATTCATACATATATATATACAAAATTTCAGAAATTGTACATAAAATATTAATGTAAGTTAGACAAAGAAAACATAAGCTATCTGTACAGAATACTTTTAGTTTTCAAACTGGCATACATATGGAACACAGATCTGAAAAGCCAGCTAAATTTAATGAGAATCTGTATGTTGACTCAAAGACTTTGGCTCAGACTGAACATGGCTGAGTCTATTTCTTATTTCCAGCTGCTTAACTGTAGTGGCCAACAGCTAACTTTAGCTAGATACTTTGAATTCATTTCTGTTATTATTTTTCCATGTATGCAATCTTTTACTTTTGCTGCAGAGATACTAAGCAGTCATAAAGTAAGGGACAGATGGTCACTACAATGAAAAACAGGAGAATTAATAGGCTGTGCAAAGAAGGAAGAGGTTCAGCAAACAGCTTTGTGATCTGAATGAAAAAATTATTATAAGATCTATTTCATAAACTGAAACATGTCAAAAAAGTAAGTAAACAAGCTGATTACAATGATATTATATAGAACTATTTTAGTAGTTTAGTGGTTTGCTGCTTTAAATGATCAGTTTAGTTTTGCTTGGTGAAACTAAATTGTCATTTTTAAGACTGTTTAAGGTTTTTAATTTTTCTCGGGCTATGAAGCACAAATCCATAATAATTCATTAGAGAGTCTAGTGTATTTCTTCATATGTATACTCAAAGCCTGACAAAAATATAGCCTAACAATGTAGTTAAAGCCTCTTTCACACTGATGTTACCTCACATTTACTGTCTGGCAATTCAGTCATGTTTTTCTCACAGTACACGTGTCAGAAATGAGCATGCATCTTTGTGAACAAAAATGACTACTAGAATTTTCTTCTTCCACTTGGTTTTATAAAGAGTCTTGATGTATATGATGTTTGCAGTGTCTGAGGAGCTCATCTTCATTTCTTCAAAAAAGAAGAGCATATCTTTATGGCGAAGTCAAAGCATAACTACTTCAGGAGAACTAGCATGGAAATGTTAAATACAGAAATTACTTTATGTTGTAAAACAGTGTTACAGTATTGTTGGTGCTGGCATAATTGAGGGAGTGAAGGGAGCTTGAATTGCCAAGAAAATTGGTAGCTTTTATGACACCAGTTTTTGTTTTTTAAAAAAAAATAAACAAACCTGGTCTGCATAAATACAGATTTTACTCTTGCTGGGGTTTAAGCCCAGCCGTAACTCATGCAGTTGCTCACTCCCCTCCCTTCCTCTCCCACCCACTCCCTTAGGAGTTTGGGTCAGGTGCCCTGTCTCTGCTTCCTCCCAGCTCCCCCTCCTCCCTGGCAGAGCATGTAACTCAGAAAGTCCTTGGTGAGACTAAACATTTGAGCAGTAACTTAAAGCATCAGTGTTACCAGCGCTGTTCCCAGGCTGAAAGTCAAAAACACATCACTGCATCAGCTACTAAGAGGGAGAAAAAAATGACTGCTACTGCTGAACCCAAGACAACTCTACATAATAAGGAGCTTGTCATGTTGCAAACCAAGAAAAACATGTTATATTAAAGACCAAAGAAACCTTCTCTCTCATACCACACATTTAAAGCTTCTATCAAAACTTTCTTTTTTGTCTATCTTTCTAGTATAAAATGAAAGAAATTAAGTATGGTCATCTTTACAGGGAAAATTGCTTTCCTAATCTCTGCCAAGAGACACAGGTGTGACTGAAAAGTCTTTGCCTTCAAGATAGAAAAACTGGAGTAAAGTTATTTTAAAAAATGCTACAGCTGAAATGCTGAACAGAAAAAAAAAAAAAAAAAAAAAAAGGAAACAACTTAAAGCAAGATAAAGACAAATTATACAGGGGGATACGATACAGAGGTGAAA
>JAOEHY010024612.1:0-17639 GCA_025447955.1 Psilopsiagon aurifrons | reverse complement strand
TTAAATGCTTAAAATAAAAAAAAAAAAAAAAAAAAAGGAAAAATGAAACCCCTCACATTTGTTAGCTATTTGATCATCACAGATCTTTGAGCACGGCCTCAAGATGGTGCAGCTTCTATCTCAGCTTTTTTCTTGGACAAAGTAACTTTGCCTTTTGAGCCAAACTGAACTCTATCCCTTCAGGAACTATATTATAGAAAGGAAAGATAGGGAAATATGTTTCTTTAAAAGCTAATCTATGTGATCTGGACCACAGGCACTTGCTTGCTTTTCTTCTAACTGGAAGAATATTGCTATTGTGTATCACTGGGGTGTAATGATGCCCAAGTGTATCATTTTTTGATCACCCAGCAATTTTTTGGGTGCTCCAATTCTGACTTTCCACAATTCAAGAAATATGAGATAGTTATATGTGTAATACCAGCTCCAGGTGTCATGAGAATGTAGAGTAATGAGAACAGCCACAGAACTTTTTTTGTTACAGATTTTTGGCTGGAATAGGTACTAAACCCAAGAATATTTCTTTTCTTCATTGCTTACATGATAGTAAATTTTTAACTTCTGTTACTCAGTGGTAAGTCATAGTAATTTATTAATCACATGTTCTACATATAAGCCAGACTCAGTAGATGATCCACTTTGATAGGGCTGGTTTATTACTTTATAATTAATGTCAAATACATAGACAATGGGCTTTATCAAAGGCATTTTCATGCATATTAATTGCTTGACACTTATGTCAACTGATACAAGTAGGGCTCAGAGAAGGAAAAGTAACTTGGTTATTTTGATTCCTCCCCCATCCCCTTTTGAAGAATGGAATAACTATTAATATTGTTCAGTAAAGAATTTCCATTAAAAGAAAATATCTTTCATTCCAAAGGAGACATGAATATATGTTAATTTTACATCCATATGGAGCTTGAACTTCATATCTTGGCAGCTACCTGCACGGAATTTCTACTGATGATTTTCTTCTGTTTTTCTTTTAAAATTCATTGTACTCCTTTTGGAAAGAATTAAATTACTGAAAAAAAAATTTGGAAGCAATGAAGCACAAAAAAAAGAAGAGCTAGAAATAAGCAAATTGTGCGAATGTGAAACATTTAAAAGTAAAACTAAAAGGAAATATAACTGCAATTAAAATCAATGAAGAATAAGAATTTACTTTGTAAATTTTAAAGAGAAAGAATGTTTCTTCCATTCAATTTCATTGGTTTTGATGGATGCTCTGAAACGTCATTTGGGTGAAAGAAAAACTTTTGCTAAAGTTTTTTGATTAATATTTGCGAAAGGCTATTTTTCTTAAAGCTTCTGAGCTTTAAATATTTCAATCAAAACTGAAAATAAAATATTCATCTCTGCAAAGTGGGAAATCAAGTTATTTTCTTTTTCTTCTTTGTTTTTTGGTGTTTTGGTTTGTTTTTTTTATTTAAGGTTGCATGTAATTTTGGTTGTGTTTTTTCCCCCTGTAATTTACAGTACTTTTGAAGGACGAGCACTTCTTTCATACGTTTTTAGTACACTGACAAAGATACTAATGCTATATTGAAAAACTGCCAGATCCCTTTTCTTTGTATCTGCCTCAGTCACCTCTTAATTGTAGTAATGTAAGGAAGGTTAGGCTGTTATCCCTTTCAGATAGTATTGCCAATGAAGGAAACTAGAATGCAGGGAAGAAAGCAGACAGTGCCTGCTTTAAAAGGTCCTCTTTTATAGCCTTTGGTGACTGATGCTTCAGAGTACTATGCATGGCACTGTTGTTTAAACAAAGGTTTAAACATAGCTGTCTGACTTTCTCCTACTACTGTTGCTAACAGCTATATTGAAGCAGAAAATGTGAAGGTATATAGAGGAAGTTTCATCTGTTATGTTTTAAATACACTGTACTTTTCAATGATATGAGTGTTGAAGGTGCGCACTGGACACAACAATTTAGCTTGTACTTTTGCTTTGACTGTTATGCTAAGATAAACATTTGTGAATTATGTTTAGCTTTCTCTTCTGTTAGCAGTTTCAAGAAAGGACTTTAATACTTGCTGTTGAGTGAGCAATGCTGTGAGGTGCAAGCAATCACATGGATTTCTGGAAGGCAGACCTAGTTAAGGATATGGTAGTCATTGCCAGTCCTGACTGGACTGATCATGAAGCAGTACTTCTTAAGATCTTGAGAGGAGTGAGGGAAAATAACAGTGTAATGAAGTCCTTAAGCTCCAGAAGAATGCATTTTGGCTTGTTCAGGGAATGGTAGACTATGAGAAAAAAAGTCAAGGGCTGAGGAACTTTATGTCTCCTACTATTTTGTCTATCAAGGTCTGTTTTCAGGCATCCCAGCTCTCTCCACCTAGTGGCAGGTTCTTGGGAAGTGCTACCCACAGCAGAGAGCCAATTTAGGTGTTACTTGAGTAAAGAGGGTATAAGCCAATGTGAGCAGCCAGAAAGCCTCCAAAGATCCTGAAGGTGGTCAGTAATGTTGAGAAGTTGCTTGCTAATATCAGTTAAGTGCAAAATCTTGCACTTGTGATCAAAAACCCAGCATAACAGTGGAGGCTGGGGACTGACTAGGTGGGAAGCTGCTCTGCTGAAAGAAGCAAGAGGTGATCTGGATGGCTTCAAGAGGTCCTCTCCAGCTTAATTTATTCTATGTGTCTATGACTAGTTAGCATGGGATGGCAGCCAAACTTATCTTCTTGTGTGACTTCAGAGAAATAGAATTTTCAGAGGGAAATGTGTGATTAAGATGTCATGCTTATTCTTTTTTTTTTTTTTCTTTAATCAGAATGATGATTTGCTCTCTGTACAGTTATTTTCAATTACTGTTTTTGCTTACAGAAAGATTAAGTTAAAAGGGCTGTTTCAAACAGGCATGCAAAAAGACAAAGCTTTTATTACCTTTCTGTTTAAAGTCACTTAAGGAGGTTTTAAAAGTAGTTCAGCTAGGAATATTTATTTTTTCTGGAAGTTAGGATGGAAACAAAAATCACATGAGCTTTCTCTTGACTCTTTCCCTCCATGAACTTGTAATTTTAATTCAACTGGAATGATAATTACATTAAAAATAAGGAATTAAAGCCGTAATTTAGCCGTAATTTAGGGAGAGAAAATAAAGAAAAAATTGGGCAAAAGGCTTGGAGAAATGTCAGTAGTTTAGTCAACAGAAAATTTTACATCACTGATTATTTTTTAGCACAAAAAAATTGAACACATAAGGCTTAAATATAGTTTAAAGGATGAAAATCCATGCTATAGGTAGTATCACTAGAAGTCATCTTAAATTCTCAGTAGGAAAAATGGGCTTCATATACTGCTGTTTCTCTCTATTTGTACTGAATAAATAGAAATTGACTGGAAGTCATCCATTTTGTGGAAGGTGCAAAAGGTAGAAGAAAGCTAGGGATAGTGTTATTGATAAATACTGATGAAAAATTACACTGATAGTGACTTTTTTTAAAAAAAAACCCAAATCCAATTTTGAAGAAGTTCATGACATCAGATATTGAAATGATGAGAAAACTTCCCGTGCATTCTTCAGCATCTAATACAATACATGCTGGGTTATTTTTTTGTCTTTAAAACAGAAAACAATTTTTTAAAATGTGAATAGATGATCCTGAGTCAAGCATAATCCTGTTAGAATAAAAATAATTTGTTTTTTATTCACTTGTAACAGCTAATAATCTGTGATAGATTTAGTTGTACCTAGTCGTATAATGAAAATTAAAGTGCTGTTCTGCAATGAGCTGTTATATATTTTGGGATATATATATTGTGATATATAATGTCATATATTTTCCCAAGACAAAGTCTGAAAGCCTCTTAGCTTTGCCTTTATAAACTGGACTGTATGAAGGAATGGAAAACACATCTTAAAGAAAGATGTGCACTGGGTATAAACTGGATTGAACAGATAGACACAGCTTTCTCACCTCTTGCCCAGTTCAGAGGTTTTACACCCTGCAACCTTGGGAATGCACTGGCAGAGTGTCCCCAATACCAAGCTGAACATTCAGAGACCATACGGGATCTTGACAGAAGCAAAATGACATCAGTTCAATTTCCTTTTCATTCTAAAGCTTGAAATACTTATATATACAGAACAATATTTACCTATCCAACTGAAAGTGAAGTCTTCTTGTATCTGAGAAGAAGGTGAAATGATTTGTGGCATGAGTCTATACAAAACATGGCTTGAAGTGAATTTTTTACATTGAAGAAATTATGAAGAATCACTTAGAATGCTACAGAATCATGGGTAGCTGCAATTACTTTGGCTAGTTACAAATTAAGAAACAAGGAAACATTTTCAGCAAGAGTGTGGGAGAATTTCCTTTTTAATATACATTTTGGAAACAAACACCTTTGTTTTAAAACAAGCTTAATAGTGTATAATTTCTGTTTTGTATTTTTAGAATGCTTTGAAAGTTTGACACACCTTATGAATTACCATGTTGGCTTGTAACAGCTGTAATTTTATCAGTTATTCTCTTCATCAAAAGGCTTTTCACTTAAAAAATACTCCTACCATGAAGGAGCAGTTAGACTGTGATGTGCAAAGCAAGCACCTCTATGTTGTTTCTTAGTAGTTTTTTAAAACAAATTTTGCCTGTCTATCTAAGAAAATAAGACCATCTTTTCAATATAATAGAGCTTTTCTGCCTTCTCAGAATACAATATTTTAATTATCTTATTGCATAGTTTGAAAATAAAAGTAAAGAAACAAAACCAAAACCAATAACCTTTACCATACATAACGTTGGTCATTATTTCTTCCATTCATCTTAATTGACAGCCTTAACATCAAACAATTTAAACTTCAGGACAGATACCTTTTAAAGACTGTTTAGCTCCTTATTATACAGGCAATTTCCCAGCCACCAGTGTGAGAAAGTCAACTCCCATAAATAGTAAGGACCACCACAGGCATCTGGCTCTAAAATCAAGGCTCATCTTCTGTAACTTCCTCTAATATATCAGATTAAAGAGATTACTACAAAATGTAAGTGGTTAAATATATCAAATAAATGACAAATTTTACTCTTTTGTGGTGCAGAAAATGAATCAAATACATTTGACATGTTGTCACTTTTGCTCACTGCACTTCTGGAAATTGTTCAGCTGTTTTGATGATGAAGTCAGAATAAAAGTCTATATTATTGATCTTTATTGACTGACATTTTCAAAGATTATATGAATTATCTTTGTAAATAATGTACTTTTCACACACTTGAATGCTTCTACCTGGTGATTTTAATGGGATTTTGTACAATGTATGCTCCTACTCTGAAAAAAAATCCAGCTTTTAACTTTAATTATAAACTAGACATTGTATATTATTTCACCCAGAAGAGATCTTTTTACCCAGAAGAGATCTTTTTTGGATGAAATATTCAACTACAAGATTTTTTTTTCATATTAATTTTATGTTTTAAAAGAATTGTTGGAGACTGTCGCAAAGTGTATTTACCAAAGTGTTTTCTAGCTTCCATATGTGTATATACAGAATGATAGTTTTATATCATCTCTAATGACACAAAACTCCTAACACTTTTGCATGGAGCGTTGAAAATTTTAAAATATTGTCACATTTTATTGTTATTTTGCTGTGGTGATAATATAGGACTTGTTAGCTGGAGCTGATTGTAATCTTAAATCTCACAACCATGATAAAAAAGCATTTTTCTTACAGAATACAAGATGGGCCCTATCTCTCTGACACCCTTGTGCCATCAAATGAGCTTCAGTGACTTGTTAAAACTATTTGATAAAAGTGTTTCCCACATGAAATTTTTAATTCATGACTAGAGGTGTTTTTCAATTCTGAAGAAATATTTCTCTATCAATTTCAGATGCAGATGAAGATAGCTACTGAAAAAAATATGTAGGTAATATGCTTTATGCACAAATAATTGCTTTAAAAAATGTGCAGATAATTTTAAGTGGATTTTGTAGGCTTTAAATTATAAATTCAGAGAGATGCTATAGGACTGTAAACCCATATACAGTATTATAAGCAAAGAGCATAAAGACTAAAAGATGAATTGTATAAATCTAATCTTGCTGGTTCTATTTGCTTAAATATAAACAAAAAATTGCCAGTACAGTTACGTACAAAAATTTCCAATTTTCTTCAATAAGTTTTTACTGGAAAATGATTTTTTGTTTTCTTGGAAGCTTTATCCAACAGTTTTTGTGAAGCATAGCTATAGACACTTTTTCCTTATGTGTTGAAATAGTCTGTGTTTTCTTAGAGGTGCATAAATTGTGACAAAAGGACCAGAAAAGAAAGGTGAACTTTTCATGTATGCATACATTTTACAGTATGTATCTGTCAGTTAATTCAGTGACAGTTATTGGTATGGGGGAGATTAAAAAGAAAGACATTTTAGTGGACTGGAAAACATAATCAATCATTACCTCTTACAGGACAAAAAAAAAATATTAGGCTAGTTAAAATTCACTATGTACTTTGATAATAAGTGTTTTTTTCCATTAAAAGTTGTAAGCATTAATATTTCCATCCATTGACAACGTAAATAAAAGAATTTGTGTATGTGACAGCTGGGCCTGCTAGATAAGAGAATCATTGTGAAACAGAGTAGAAGTAATTTTCCTGTTACTTATTTGTATTCATTGCTGCTGTAAAACTGAAGCAGGGGGCAGGAATCAATCCCAGCATTTTTGGGAGAAAGCTCAGTAATTATTTTGCAAACATTGTGAATTGGTATGGTTATACCTTTATTTTGCTCTGTTTCCCACACTTTTAAGATGCTAATCAACATAGTGAAGAACTTTCAAGTGGCTCTGAAATGTATTCCTTTCTTAGATTTCAAATGTCGTAGGGCAACTGTACAGTTGTTAAAAGCCATTCTCTGTCTGCTATGTCTGATGAGACCAAAAAGTTTTTACAACATACAACTTAATTAAACTTCACAAAGGACTAATAAACCCCTGGCCTGTCAAGAGGAGATCATTAGTTCCCTTCAAGAAATAAAAGAGGCTTATTTCTAGGGATATACCATGATACAGTCTCCCACTTCTGAAGCTTACCTGAGTTGTACATCAGAAGATAGCTCTGCTAAAAAATACTGATAATGTCAGGTATGAAAATGTCAAATCACACATTCACTGGAAGTTAGAGTTTCACAAAAATTTTTTGCTGAATTCCTTATGTCTGAGGACACAATGCATAGTTTGCTTTTACTGGTACAAAATTGCTACTCTCAGAATTAAATTTTGCAAGAAGTTGGCTATAAGTTATCATTATCTCCATGTGTACACTCCAGTGATCTTTACAGGAGTGTTTTATATCCTGATGAATCCTCGGATACATTCTGCATTAGGAAAAATGATTTTGAGTTCTAAAAACAGCAGATGGTCAAAAATTTACTATGCAGAATAGTTCTAGTGCTATCAGTAGAAATGAGCTCTACTAACCAACGACTTATGTGGTCTAAAGCCTTCTTTTTACATGTGGAAAATCCAGCTTAGAAAATAATTTAAAGTCCAAGGTCTGGCTCAAGGAACAAGGTAGACAGGCCTCAAATTCTACTTTAGCTTCCTGAGGGTGCCTAATAGCTTTGATTTTCCTGAAAAACTATCACAGAATAGTAGTTTCTGACTCTCAGGGAAGTAGTTCATTGCTTTTTTGACTGAAGTGATCAAAGGGCTATCTGAGACTCTCAATATAAAAACAAAAAATTAAAAGAAAACTCAGTGATTTGAAGAAAGTAAAAAATAAGCAAATGGAGCAGGGAATATTTTATATAGGACTTTAAATAACATTGTAGAAAGATGCCACTCTGATATTTTATCCTCTGCATGCCCAAGTCGAGCTGCTAGTTTCAGTATAATTTCCTTGAGGGCAAAAGCTCTCTTTAAATCACTATATGCCCTGTCACAATTATTTGTGAAGATTTATATGCAATATAATTAAGAGCTATGGATAGCCACATATTTTAAATCTCATGCAAATTATATGATTTGTAATTGCTACATGGACTATACCATAATTCAAATATTTCTTTCCCTGCACTCTCTTCTCCTGTTTCTTACACTTCTTTCTCACTTGATGGTATTCAGAACATCTTCCCATTGCCCAGTCATAACAGGGCACTCTGTAATGAAGTCTCTGTGGTCAGCTCCCACCCATAATCCCATACCCAGCACTTTTCATATAATAATGTCAGAAAAAACACGATTATCAGACTGCCATTCTCAGAGTGTCAGTGCAGTCTCTAAACTGTGATTAGGGTGCAGCAAGTCCTGTGGCTCGTCTAAGCTGCTGCCTGTATACCTGGACACGTGCAAGGCATTTGACACTGTTCTGCACAGCATCCTAGTTGATAAATAGTAGAGGCATGGATTTGATGGATGGACCACGGGGTAGATGATTTACTGTCTAGATGTTGTGGTACATGGCTTGATGTCCAAGTGCAGACTAGTGATGAGTGGTGCTCCTGAGGGGTCAGTGTTGGGACTGGTGGTGTTTAACGTCTTTGTCTGTGACATAGGCAGTGGAATTGAGAGTGCTGCCAGCAAGTTTGCTGACGACACCAAGCTGCGTGGTGTAGTCCACACACTGGTGGGAAGGGTTGCCACTCAGAGGCTTGAGAGGTGGGTCAGTGCAAACTTCATGAAGTTCGACAAAGCCAAGTCAAAGTTTCTGGGTCAGGGCAGTCCCAAGCACAGCTACAGGCTGGGCAGAGACTGGATTGACAGCAGCCCTGAGGAGGATTTGGGGGTGTCAGTTGATGAGAAGCTCAACAAGACAAAGCAGTGTGCGCTTACAGACCGTAAAGCCAACTGTATGCTGGGCTGCATCCAAAGAAGCACGGCAAGCAGGTAGGGGGAGGTGACTCCATTTTCATGAGACCCCGCTTGCAGTACTGTGTTCAGCTCTGGGGCCCCCAACACAAGAGGGACACGAACCTCTTTGAGCGAGTACAGAGGAGGGCCATGAAGATGATTAGAGGCTAGAGGACCCCTCCTATGGAGAGAGTTGGGCTTGTTCAGCCTGCAGAAGAGTAGGCTCCAGCGAGGCCTTTAAATATTAAAAGAAGACCCATAAGAATTCTGGAGAGGGACTTTTTACAAGGACATGTACTGATAGAACAAGGGGGAATGGTTTTAAACTGAAAGAGTGTAGATTCACATTAGATATTAGGAAAAAATTCTTCACTGTAAGGGTGGTGAGACACTGGTACAATTTGCAGAGAAAAATTCTGACTGCCCCATCCCTGGCAGCATTCAAGGCCAGGTTGGACATGGCTTGGAGCAGCCTGGTCTAGTAGAAGGTCTCCCTATCCATGGCAGGATGGTTAGACCTAGATGATATTTCTGGTCCCTTCCAACCTGAACCTTTCTATGATAAGCCTATGATGCTGTGTGCTACTTATAGACTGGGAGGGCAGCCTGTGAAGACCTCTGCTCCCCAGTCTTTCAAATGTGCATGAATCTGTATGAGTCTGCCTACACACACAGGGAGGAAATAGAAGTTCTGTATTAGCCCTTTCTACTGATGTAAACAATTCTCCAAAACAGCAAATACTTAATTCTCTCCACCCCCACAAGCTTCCACTACTGATATGTCTAAGAGTAACATTGAGCAAACAAGTAAGGGTGACGTACCTAATTTCCTGTTATTGATGGTAGGCTTGGAATGTAGCATAAATTGGCAGACTCATACACAGAAAGAAACAGGATGTGGCACATAGTTTTGGTCCACCAAACTTCAGTATTGTTTCTCTTTTCTCTGTTGCTGAGAAATACTATTTTGAGAAGCAAAATAGAGAGCATATATTTATGGGTTTTTTGTTTAGAAAGTCTGACATACTGTAAGAGTATGTTTGTCAATTCTATTATGGTTTTCTCCCACATGCTGGCGACTGATGGCTGTAGCTGAAGCAGATTGCCAATCATGGTTTCTAAAACTGCTACACTGAGGACATACGGTGAAAGCAGAAAAGTCAGTATGTCCAATTTGGTGAACATTTCTCTAGTATGAGGTTTGTTAAAATTTTCACCAGTTTATTTAAAGTCTGGATGTGTTCTTCCCCCTCCCCTTTTCTCCTAGTGAAGGTTGGTTATTCTTAAATGTTTGTGTAAAGCCATCTTTTGAAATAAAGTGTCTCTGCCAGCACACAGCCTGAAGCAAAAGTAAATAAATGTTGCCTCAGATTTCTTCACTGTATAACACTGGAAGAAGAATAATCTTAAACTTGTTTAGATGAGGTTAGAGTCATTCCACATCTCTACAAACATGAAAACATTTTGCAGGCCAGCCCCACATAGTGTGCCTGTGATAAGTCCTATAAAAACAAGACAGCAAACTGGTAGGTCAAGAGATGGGTTCTGAAACTCTCTTGCTATATGGATGCATCCTAGTTTCTCCAGAAAGCAGAGCTTTCAGACATGACATAACAGTACTGACTAATCAGTGTTAGCATATGGTTCAGAATTTAAAGAGAGAAAATAATGTAGATACGAAAAGTAATTTGAAATGTGTAAATATATATACTCATATATATATATGAGTGCATATGAGTGCATATAAGTACATATGCAATGAAAAAAGAGTCTGGAAAGTCTGGAAAAGATCTACTTGTAGTATCTTATCAAATAGAAGTTTTCCACATGAACTGGCAGCAAAATTAACGTCATCATGAAATAGAATAAAGAAGTAATTCTCTAAGTAAGTTTCTCTTGCAGCTGCATCTGGAACATCTTCTTCAGATTAGCATGCATGGACAACAAGAAGAATAGTCAAATTGCTTGGAATTCAAGAATAGTAAAAATCAAAATAAGTAGGTATGTAAAAAAAAAATCTTTTATATGACAGCCCAGAAGTGATGCACAGTATTAAACTGAATTTTTAACCCCTTGTATGAAAGTGAATCCTCAATGAGAAAAATTCTACTAGCAAAAATGCTCACTTCTGCCTTCTTAATAATTACCTTGTTACAGTAGAAATGTTTCAATTCCTATGTTAAGCTGAAGAATATTATTTCATAAATGCTTCAGAAATAACTGGCAGAAGAAATCAAAATTAATAATAAATGCTTCTATAAGAACAACAGGAGCAAGAAGCCAACCCCGCAGCCTTTAGAAAAACTGATGATCACAACTCGTTTGAAAAACATATCAGCAAGCATGCAGAAAAGGAAAAAATAACCTGTTCAAATGTCTTTTGTAGAACAGAAATCCATTGACCATTACTAAATGCATAAAAATTGCATGCAGTTCAGGCCATGCCTCATCTGAAATGTCTGAGGAGAGTGAGGCAGGCAATATGAGGAGAAGGGTTTGGAGTAAGATGTGTGCTTTTCCAATTTTTTACATTTTTCTTACTGATTCTTTTAGAGAGACAAGAGGGTCCTTAACTCAATTTGGAAAAAAGTGATTACTACATAAAATTTTTAAATGCTTTCAGATTCACATCATGTCAAAAGTAATAGAATTTTTTCAGTTTTCTTTGGTTTTAGATTTCCAGAAAGGACATTGAGAACACTTCATCAGTAAGTAAATGTCAGCTAAACCCAAGAACACATCACTTCAGGTTTAATGCTAGCACTTGACTAAAGCTATATCAAGCCACACAACAGAAAAATCTGTTCATAACCACTGTTGGTTTTTTTTTTAATACTTGGTTGCTTTAAACTGAAATATGTCATACAATCTATTGCAACATAAATATTTGATGTTTTAACAATATAAAAAAAATAGTTGAAAATAGTCATCAAAGCCTCTTTTTTGAATTAAAATGCTAAACATGAGAAGACGTATAGGTAAAAATTACAGACAGAAAAAATTGTAAATTCTAGTTTTCTCGTTTGAAGGTAATTGAGTTAAGCTAGCAGCTAATGACAGCTATCTTTTCAGAAATTAAAGCCTTCTCATGCTGTTGCTATTAATTAAAAATTGACAGGATAAAACTGCATGAAGTTTTTAAAAAAAACTTCAGAAGAAAAAAGGACTCTTTAAGTGTGATTAACTGGGATTGTTGCATTACATAAACAGCTTTTAAAATAAGTTGATATTATGACTACCTTTTCTGCTCATCAGAGTTTAATTAAATCACATGATAGTATGAGGAAGCTGAAGAGTTAATTGGCAGACAGAATAGATTGAGAGGTAAAACTTTTTAAAAATCATGATGGATGTTGATCACCATATTGTGTGAGACTATAATTTCTGTTTGGAGAATACTTGACAAGTCTCACGACAACCTGTATATCAAATAAAAATTGAAAGGAACTAACTGCAACTTTCTTTTTGCAAGTAGTGCAAAAGGATGGATAGTAATCTATATTTATTTTCCCTGAGACTGGACTAAAGAAAGCAAAAAAAAAAAACAAGCAATGGAACAAACTTTTCGTTTGTGCCTGCAAGCGTGAAGCTTTGCGCGCCTGAATTCTGATGGCCATGTGATGGTAGGTAAAACAGGGCATTTGACCTTCAGCTCCTACACTTCACTGTGAACGACAATTAATTTTTCTTAGGAGGGAAGATGAGCTTTGTGGGGAAAATAACTTTCTACCTTATTGGAAAAAAATTTCAAAATTCTACTGGCAATGCATGAATTGAGAGAAAAGTGAAATCTGTAACTTTTGTTTCATGTTAAGAGCTCTTTCTAAACTATAGCAGAATTCAGATTGCTCATTATCTTGCCACATTAAAAAGCTAAGTAATAATATGTTCTTTTGTGTAGACATCTGATAAGCTTCCTTTGATGACTTTTTCCAATAAACCAGCATAATCTTCATGAAGAAAGAGAAAGTCACATGTAAATCTCATTGTACTCTTAAAAAAGGCATGCACGTCCCTATCTACACACACTGTGTAGCTGCTAAAATTCGTCTCTCACTGAAGTGCAGAATTATCTTTCTGTTGACTTCCTTATGTATATGAGGCAGACAAAACTTCTGGCCTGGCTTGTAATTGTATTTCAACTCTTATTCTTATTTTTAATCTTCCTTTGAAATATTTTTGCTATCCTGGCAGAGATTCATCTACCTTCCTGTATACTTCACAAGCTTGGTTTTGGAATTATCTTAAAAGTATAACCTTTGAAAAATGTATTGAGATTAAATACTGTGACAGGTATTTAAGGAATGTTCTTTCAGGGCCATAAAGCATTGTTTTTTTCAGGCTGTCAGCCAGAAAGACAGTTATTACTATGAATAATAGGTGGAGGTTTGTGATAATCTATATGTTCTTTTAAAATCCTGTAATTCTAGGACATGGTTTTGCAGAGAAAGTCAAAGACAAATTAACTTGGTAGCATTCTGAAAATTCTGGACATTTGCCTGGTCTAGTAAGTCTCGTTGACTATTACCTTCTTCCAGTTGTCCATGGGGGTGCTACTGATAGAGATAGCAGTAGCCCAGAGGACTTTAAGAAGGGATACAGAGCCCTGGGAGAGGTGGTATGGGGCTCTGGAGCTCAGGCAGTCTTTTCATCAATTCTCCACCATAAAGGGCAGGACCTCAAAAAGGCTAGGAGGATTTGGCAGGTTAATAAATAGTTAGAACACTGGTGCCATAGTCAGGGATTTGGGTGTTTAGAACATGGGCTTCGATTTGGGAGGCCAGGTCTACCAGAGGCTTGTGAAGCTGGTCTGACTATAGGGGAAGAGTGGGTTTGGTAGAAGGCTTGCCAGACTGGTCAAGAAAGCTTTAAACTACATGTGTTGGGGGAGGGGGGCATCATTCCATCCCAACATACCCAATCAGTTGTCAGCACCTGCAATAAATGCTGGGCAACATATATTCCAGCTGCTCCAGCCAATGAGCCAGCTTCATTTGGAGCTCGGCTCAGATGCCTCTATACAAATGACTGTAGCATGGGGAACAAATAAGAGGAATTAGAGATCTGTGCACATCTATGGGGATATGATATAATAGACATCACAGAAACATGGTGAGATGGTTCCTATGACTGGAGTGTTAGAATGGAAGGTTACAGTCTCTTTAGAAAAGACAGGCCCAGCAGATGGGGAGGAGGACTAGCTATTTATGTTAGGGGTAGGCTGGAGAGTATGGAACTGTCATGGGTTCAGCAGTAGCAATCATTTTTCTCCTTCTTAGTAGCTGGTGCAGTGCTGTTATTTTTGGCTTTCATCCTGGAAACAGCGCTGATAACACCAGTGTTTTTGGTTACTGCTTAGAATGTTTTGGTCTGATCAAGGACTTTCTGAGCCTCATGCTCTGCCAGAGAGGAGGGGAAGCCAGGAGAAAGCAGAGAGAGGACACCTGACCCAAACTAGCCAAAGAGGTCCTGACTGACCAATTTGGTGGCCTTCTATGATGGGGCTACAGAACTGATGGACAGGGGTAGGGTGGTTGACATCATCTATCTGGACTTATGCAAAGCATTTGACACTGTCCCACACAACATCCTTGTCTCTAAATTTGAGACATCAATTTGATAGGTGGACCACTCAGTGGATAAATAACTAGCTGAATGGTCACATGCGAAGAGTTGTAGTCAATATCTCAGTGTCCCCCTAGAGAGCAGTAACAAGTGGTGTCCCTCAGGAATTGGTGCTGGGACCGGTCTTGTTCAACATCTTTGTCAGTGACAGGGAAAGTGGGATTGAATGCATCCTCAGCAGGTTTGCCAATGACACCAAGCTAGGTGGTTATGTTGATACACTGGAGGGGAGGAATGCCATCCAGAAGGACCTTGACAAGCTTGTAAGGTGGGCTGATGCCAACCTTATGAAATTTAACCATGACAAGTACAAGGTCCTATACCTGGGTCAGAGCAATCCCAGGTACAGCTACAGGTTGGGCAGAGAAGAGATTCAGAGCAGCCTTGTGGAGAAGGATTTTGGGGTGTTGGTCGATGAGAAACTGGACATGAGCCGGCAGAGTGCGCTTGCAGCCCAGAAAGTCAACCATATCCTGGCTACATCAAAAGGAGTGTGACCAGCAGGTCGAGGGAAGTGATCCTGCCCCTCTACTCTTCTTTCGCGGTGTCGTGGTTCAAGCCTAGCCTTCAGCCCAGAACCACACAGCTGCTTGCTCACTCCCCCTTCCTTAATTGACCCTCTCCAGAGGGATGGGGAGGAGAATCAAAGTAATGTAACTCCCACAGACTGAGATAAGAACAGTCCAGTAACTAAGGTATAACACAAACCACTACTGCTGCCACCAATAATAATAAGGATAAAGGAAATAAAAAGGAAATAAAAAGGAATAAAAAGAGAATACCACCACTCATCACTCAACGACCAACATGCAGCCCAACCCGAGCAACGATCTAGCCCTTCCAGGTAACTGCTCCCAGATTATATTCTGGACATGATGTGCTGTGGAATACCTCTCTGGCTAGTCTGGGTCAGGTGTCCTGTCCCTGCTTCCTCCCAGCTTCCCCTCTTCCCTGTCAGAGCATGAGACTCAGAAAGTCTTTGGCCAGAGTAAACATTACTGAGCAGCAACTGAAAACACTGGTGTTATCAGAGCTGTCCCCAGGCTGCAAGTCAAAATCACAGCACTGCACCAGCTATTTAGAAGGAGAAAAATGACTGCTACTGCTGAACCCAGAATATGTGAGATCTCTTTTGGAGTAGTGTGTACAGGTCTGGTGTCCTCAGCGTAAAAAGGGACATGGAACTGTTGAAACAAGTCCAGAGGAGGGCCACAAGGATGATCAGGGGACTGGAGCACCTCCTGTATGAAGACAGGATGAGAAAGTTGGGGCTGTTCAACCTGGAGAAGAGAAGACTGTGTGGAGACCATATAGCAGCCTTCCAGCATCTGAAGGGGACCTGTAAGGATGCTGGGGAGAGACTCTTCATTAGGGACTGTAGTGATACCACAAGGGGTAATGGATTCAAACTTAAACAGGGGAAGTTTAGAGTGGGTATAAGGAAGAAATTTTTTACAGTAAGGGTGGCGAGGCAGTGGAATGGGTTGCCCAAGGAAGCTGTGAATGCTCCATCTCTGGTGGTGTTCAAGGCCAGGATGGACATAGCCTTGGGTGGCATGGTTTAGTGGGAAATGTCCCTGCCCATTGCAAGGGAGTTGGAACTAGATGATCTTAAGGTCCTTTCTAACCCTAACTATTCTAGGATTCTATGATTCTAATTATTCCCCGAAATATCTACATTAAGAGGTTCATGTCAGAGAGGCAACAGCATTAGACAGAAATTGGTGAGGCATCCCTGCCCATGGCAGGTGGGTTGGTACTAGATGATCTTAAGGTCCTTTCCAACCCAAATAATTCTGTAACTGTAATTCTGTAAATCTGTGAGAATTAGAGGTGTATGAAGAATATTTGTTAAATTATTTACTCAACACATTTTTTATTTTTTTCCCCTGGTACAATGCTTGGAAAAGCATTATTTTTATCTCTAACTAGGTTCTCAAAACACATTTTCTCAGTGTTAGAGACTCCTAGGCGTACTTACATTGTTTGAAGCAATCAATATAAACATGTTTTTTGTACTGCAGTGCAAGATTAAAGGTGATTAAGCATACTGAAATAGGTAAAAAAAAAGGTTTGGTTAAAGAACATTTCATTTGACTCACAGATCACAATAGGTAATGGGGTGAAAATATATTTTGAGTTATATTGTTATGTTCACACTGCATGTATTTGCTCCCTGTTTAAAAAGAAGGATCACAGCCTCAGCATCTTTTGACTTTAATGAAGCTATTACCATTTATCCAATCTGAGGTCTCACCCTCCATATTTCTTTTTATTATGTAGTTCTTTTGGCCATGAAGTCAGTATTAATTAACAAGGGAATAAAATTTTGAGGTGAAAGTTGATCTGATGGAGAATCTTAAGGATCTTTCCTTAAGAGAAGACACTTAAAGAAATCTGTCCTTCAGAAAGTTCTTTCCAAAGAAAGAGAATAAAGAAAACAGTTGAAGAGTCTTTTCTGGAAAATGGATGCAAGATCTTCATAAACAATATACAAAAGGAATGAAAAAACCAAGTGAACATGTTACGAAACTGTTAAGAAAGCATTAAATGGGAAATAAACAGAATGTGATAGGAGACTCCAAATGTGCGCAGGAAAGAAGAAAAGAAACATCTTCTTTATGTCTTCAAATATCCAGACATGGCAAATAAAGGTAATAGCTGAAGAGCTGTAATATAACTGGGATTGAAGTGCACAGAACACTTCACAGAAGATAATTCTGCTTAATATACTCAGAACAGAATATACTCATACAATCAATTTTCAGTACCTCAATATGGAAGCTTTCAACAAATGGGCAGTCATTCATACGAATGACCACATAAGACTTCTTCCTAACTTACATTTTGGCATATTCTGAAGTCAAAACCAATTTTCTTATTTCAGGCTTTTTGTAGTAAATGGAAAAAAACTACACATTATATAAAGTCAAAGAACTGCTGAAGTCTTTATAGAAAGGAGATTTACCTGAATATATAAAAATAAGCTTGAAAGACCATATAATGATATCCAGAAGACTGAGCTAGAGGTCTCATAAACTGACTTCTTCAATTAACACCGACGAGTAATGAACAAGATTTTGATCAAGACAAATAATAATGAAAAAACTGTAATAATTTGTGTCTACCTTTTGTCATGGGTTCAGCAGTAGCAGTCATTTTTCTCCTTCTTAGTAGCTGGTGCAGCACTGTGTTTTTGACTTGTGGCC
>JAOEHY010024610.1:0-39298 GCA_025447955.1 Psilopsiagon aurifrons | reverse complement strand
ATCTGAGCCCCTGACAGGGAATACACCTCACTTGAGGCTGGGTCAGGCTGACAGATGGGCACCTCTGTTCCTTTCAGTGTAGAGTTCCCCACAACTACGCCCCGCCGCTTTCTCCTGGCAGCACCAGTAGCGATCTTCTTTACCAGTGCATCAGCCGGTTGTTCCTGGTGGGAGCGTGGTTCTTCATCAGGCCCCTGCAGGACAGCAAAGAGGTTCTGGGTGGGGACAACAGATTTAGGAGGAAGCCCCTTGCTTTTAACTGTCCTCTTCCTCCTTTTTTTGTTACCGTTTCCCAGTTTCCTGGGTTAACGGCCTCCTTCTTTCCCTCATGAGCTACAGGGCACATTTGAGGCCCCCGCGCAGCCTGGTCCTGAGGCAGCCGCCGCTTCCTCTCAGCTCCCTCACCCCTCTCAGCCATTGACACCGTCCCTCAGCTCAGCCCCCGCTGCAGGAGGGCCTCCACCGGGGCGCACCGAGTGCAGCCCCGCCCATCGCGCTCTCTACACCTCGAGCTCTGCAGCGCATCCTCCCCTCCCATCGGCTCTGTCTGGGTGCCGACGCTGCCAGAGCAGTCCTTGCAGACCAACCCCGGGTCACACGGCGGGTGCTCACGATCCCGCTCACCATCCCGCTCGCCTGCCCACGCGAGCTGCCGCGCAAACTGCCTCGAGCCCGTCCTGTTTGCCCGCCCTGTTGCGCGCACCGCCTCAACCCCGCGCTGTTCTCCGCGCTCCCTCGGCAGGTTGTCAATCAGTCAGCGCTGGCGCCGCTCCTCCTGGCACCGCCCCTGTGAGTCAGCTGCTCGCGTCCGCTGAGCTGCCGGCCCCTGGGCACGTCCTGTCGAGGGCTTGGGGCTGCCTCTGTGGCTGTTGCCGCCGCGAGTTGAAGCTCAGGGATACCGAGCCTCCCCCCGATCAGGCGCTGCAGGCGTCCCCTCTCCCCGATCAGGCGCTGCAGGCATCATGATATTCTACAAACACAGGCACAATTATATTATGCATTATACTAATACAGAGAGAAATTTTAAAGAAAGCTAGACTGCAGGGTTGGAGGGGAATTCCTGGATTATGAAATCCAGGAACCACATTATAAAATTCCTTTACATTTTCTCAACCTTATCAAGCACTATTTTGTCATTAGACCAGGACTGTTGGCCGTCAGAGCAAACAGATTTACTAGATGCGCTGCAGAGTACTCATACCACACACAGTGCTTATATCAGATGCCAGAACTATGAAATTAACTTGCTTCAGCTCACTGGTACTAGAGACATGGGCAGGATTTTGATGAACATGAAGTAGACATGATATTATAATAGCAGAGACAGAGTTCAATGAATGAGAAGAGTGGAAGAATTTGACAATGATTCAGATGAAACTAAATTTTAGCAATAACTTGGCTACCCCTTCCTCTTCCTCTCCATTCAGGAGAGCTGCCACATAAGTGTTGTACCAGTGAGTTTGACCTCATGGCTTCTCTTAGGAACCTATTTAATCTCAGGGAATATTTTTAAATCTTCCAAAGACAGGAGTTGCATGAAGAAAAGAAAACTAAGACAAAGTAACATTTTACATATGCTTCCTGATCCTTTCTGGGTTAGACCTGCAAGCTTTATAAAGGTGAGCAATAAAAGCTGGTGGTGTTGAGTATCCGTATCCTGTACAGCACTCTTTGAAGACAGGTAAAACATTTGCAGTAACAGAAAATCAAAAAAATGCAATCTTGCCTCAGAGTGTATTTAAAAGTTATTTCACTGGGCCATTTGCAAGGTGGCATTACATTAATAGTACAAAAAACAAGAACAGGCGATTTTATAATTATTTCTTATTGTTGTTCTTAATTTTGTTACCAAAACCTTGCTAGTGACATCAACAATCTATTTCTCTTGCACACCTCCATCACCCAGCTTGCAGCACTTTCTGGGGGGCCAGGTGTCTCCAATTTGGAAGAAATTATTAAAATCTGTTCTGCTGGTTCTGCATCAAAGAACACTGTGATTGCTTGGTTCTAGGGCTTTCTGCCATCTGAGGCTGAAATGGCAACCATCTGTTAAGAATTCCTCCCCTGGTTTTTTTATTCATATTCTATAGAAAAACAGCAGGAAAAAAAAATCCCTTAAAAACTGAAAACCTTCTTAGTTATAGCTTGATTTTGAATGAAGTTCTGAAACATGCATCTGTCAGTTGTTCTTTTTGTCAAGTTTCTGCACTGGCTGATAGTACAGCAGAAAGAACAATTTGTTTACCATGAAATATTACTACTTTATGCTAATAATAACTCTTAGGAAAAAGAAGCATTGTTTTGTTATTATTAATTTGTCAATATAATGCCTACAAGGTGCTGAGAGTTCCAGAGATTGAATTAAAAAAAGTTCCTGGTATAGGGACCATAGGGTTTAAAGAATGGTTTTCTCTACAAAATGGTTTCTGCAAAATGAATATTGCATTCTACTATCTAAGGTCACTTTGTCATTTAGGATAAGGTTTAACTTAAACAATTTGTGCTATTGTTTAAAATTAGATGTCTAATCAAAACCTAATCCTCTAGGTTTCTTCTGCCTTCAATGACAAGATACAAACACATCCACAGAAAAAAATCACCCTAACGTCTGTGTTTACATGACTTCCATTTAATAATGGTGAAGACCTCTGAAAAAAGGATGACATTATTAAAAAAAATATGATAATGTAGATACATAAAGGAACATCAATTCTGCAGTTTCTAGATTTCTGAACCTTTTGGGTTTTGATTTTGATCTTTTAATTGGTGCTTGGGAAATGGAAGAGAGGAGATAGATAGATGATATCACTCTGTTGCCAGAACCATCGTCTGTCTAAAATGACAACCACACGATATAAATTTTCCCCTTGAAGACCCTAAAGACCAAAAGAACAATGTGAGTGGATGGTTTCACAGGTGGACAATTGAGGAACAGAAAGGGATTGATCAGTGAGTTAACCAAAGCTTCAAAGGATAGCTAGAGCAAGGGCTGGAGTCAACTCTCCATTTGCAAATTCAGGTTTGTGCATTCATCATTGCAACCTCCTCAGCTTTTCTGCAGGGCTTTTCTTGTCAGTTCAATACACAACTGCCAACTCAGTCTCCTCACATCTAGAGAATCCAGCAGTCTGCTGTCATGTCCCATATGTCAGGCTCTTAAGATGTGGCTTTATTCCCAGTTCTCCTGGTCCAAAATCTGAGAAAGAGACTACAATGTTGGATTCTTGGAGAAAGTGACTGCTAAATGACCACTTTTGCTGTATTTCAGAAGGGAAAAATGTTGGAAATAAAAAACAGGAGATTGCAGTAGAGTGAAATAGAAGAGTTCCAGCTTTTACTGCTCACTTTATAAAGCTCATAGGCCTAACATGAAAAGGATGAGGAAGAACATGTAAATTGTTACTTTTTAACTTGCTAGATATATTGAGCATTTTCACCCATTCTCCCACAGTTCCCTCTTACAGATGCCTGAAGAACAAGTAGGCTGGAGGTAGTCTGTAACAACTGCCTTCCTTGCACTTTTTAAGCAGGAAGTGATTTCTTGTCCTCTGCTTGTACAGTGAACAACACAATAAGGCCTTGACCATGAGTTTGCCTCATTGATACTGTATCCTTTGATGTGCTATTTCAGTTGGTTTTAGATTACATGCATCATATAGATATGTATATATATATATGTGAAAACAGGAAGGTAGTGGCTTTGGTTTTCATTTGTCTATTATCAGAGTCATATGCCTGATTCTTTACTGATGCCATAGAAAGACCGACTAACCATATACTAAAGTGGGTCTTATTTCTAGGCCCAGTAATATAGCAACAGTTCATAGAAGTTATTCATAACTTGGTATTTTTTATGTCTTCCTGTCATATAATTGTACCAACTTCTCTTTATTCTCCCTGGTGAAGGCAAGGTATAAAAGGAGTTTTCTACCATACCAGCCTCTGAACCATCATTAATTTCAGTCAGAGCCTTGGTCAAATGCCAAGCCATTTTTACTCAACCACTACTACTGCAAGCAACAGGGGATTCAAAGTGATAGAGCACCCAAGATTAGGAGGCACCCACAAACAGCTAAGGGACAGAATGCATACCTTTTGATTGCCAGTAAGATGACAATCTTCTCATAGAGGCATAGCAAAATTCTGGACTCTCATGCAGAACAGTATTTATCTATCACTAGATGGACAGACAGATGGTCATGAGCATGTGTTTTCAATCTGTGTGTTTTACAACAGTTGGAAAGTGTACTTTACTGGGGATTGGGGAACTGCTCTATCCTATTGCACCTCTTCTCAACAAAGCTCTCCTTACTTGTGAAGTTCAGCTGCAATCCCTTCCCAGAGACCTCTGCACAGTCTATTCTCTCCTGCCGTTGAACTCCAAGTCCTTGATAACCTGTGAGTTGATGTCCAACCAAAGCAGACCACACTCAGACAGTCCACTGAATTGTGGTTAGCCCCAGGACTGGACACTTACCAAAACAGCCTGTAGTCATCCCACCTCAAGCAAAACATCCTCTGGGGACTCTAAACTAAGCCATGTACTTCTTTATTAATTCATTAATGTCCTTTACTGGCTCTGAGATCATTGTTATAATAGAATTACTGCGTCCATGAACACTGTTTTATGGTGAAAAGTAAAACTGGAGCTAAATTGAGTGTGACAGTGACCATAGAGAAGAATAACATTGCTAATGGAGCTCTTGGACTGCTCAGATTCCACAGACAACACTGGGATTGTAAAACAAGACTCAGTTTGATTTTATGCATAGGAACAACATCAAAACTGACAGAAACAAGGGCTGTGAGATAGAAACATACCAAAACCATGCTTGTGTCAAAAGAGTTTTGACTAATGAATTGAAGACAGGAGGTCTGAAACAATATATTCAGTACTAAGCTTAGTAGCAGCATCGTAACTTAGCCAAATACACTTTTCTGAGCTCCATTTTGTTTCTAGTGAAGGAGCTCCCTTGTTTCTTTGCTGTTAAATTGAGGAGACTTTATATCAAGCGACACTGCTTTATGGAACATTGTTATCACAGCAAGCAAAACACAGAACAGTCAGTACTACACCACCCTGCACAGCCCTGCCACCTCCAGAGCGTGGCACAAGGGACAGTGGACCCAGGCATGCAAGGAGCCATCACTAGCAGGTGGGGGAGTGCAGAACACTGGTATGACTTCTAAGAAGGAATCTTCCACAGCACTATGGCTAGCAATGAACCAAGAAGCTGTCAGAGGTGTTTGAGGCCAGAGGTGTTTGCAGTCAGTTAACAGAATCACATTAGTATCCTGGTTTGAATGAAGCTTGTTGCAATGCAGAGATCTCTGTTACGGAGATTTAAAACAGTTATTGTAGCATGCAGGCTCAGATCAAAGACCTGATGTACTTACTGGGAGATGGAAATGAGAGAAGCAAGTTCTGCGATTTGGTCTAATGCATAATGTGCCATGCAAATACTCTCTTCAAGTAATCCCTTTCCAGAACTGAGAGAATACTGTAAACGTGCAATAACAATTGCTGGGATAATAACCAGGCAGTACGTTACACAGAACACAGAATAAATTTTCCTTTGTTTTCAACAAAGATTTAAGTAGAAATGATGCATCCAACAGCAATCAAACTGATTGAAATAGTCAAAGTTCAGACAGGTAGGTAAAAAAAATAGAGAAATTAAAAGATTATTTTCAATTCTTCATATTGAGCTGTCAGTATCATCAGAAAAAAAAGAAAAGATAGATTCCAACTTTAATAGCCTCCAGTCATCCATGAACTGTGTTGGCACTGGTAGTGTCTTTTTTGGGGAGAGCAGTAATCTCAAAGACTCAAACTTGGAAGTATTTGCAAAGTTTTGCTAGCAAAAGTATTTTAGAGTCTGAAGTCCAAAGGAAAAAAACATACGTGAGAGAAGTAAATGTAGTAATCATGTTTGTGCATGCATAAGCCCATGTAGAAACTCTAATGCAGAACACTTGTACCTCCTATAGATTGTTTAGTTGACATGAAAACTTTCCCAAGGGAGATTTCCAACCCTTAAAAAGCATCCACACCCTTCAGAAAAATCCTTCTCAGAATATAGACAGACTGAAGGAGAAATCCTGTTAAAATAGTGTGCCATACACTGATGTAACTAATCATGTGCATACACTCACTGAGAGCAAGTGGAGGCATAAGTGAAACTGACTGTATAATTGAGTTTTTCCAGGGGTTTTTAATACTTCTCACGTGCTTGCTTTTATTCAAACTATGGAAAGTGTAAACTGGAAGAGAGAATTCTGACGAACTCCCCTCTGGGTGACCAGAAATCAAGTTTTCCTTTTTTTACTTTTACTTTCTAGGTATTTTTTTTTTTTTTTCTCCTCCTTTGACAACTGAACAGACTGCTGCCCTCTGAAGCTGTGTCTCTTCAGTGTCATGGTGCCTCCAATCCTAGGCTGCCTGCCTTCTGGGAAGATGACATAGACAAGTGCCCTGAGAAGTTACTTCCCTGGAAAAACAAGAGCTGAGGGCATCTTAGCTTGAATTACAAGACTGACACATTCCTGCAGAGTCAGCAGTATCCAGTGGCCCTTCACATCTGGCTAGACCCAAGGATGATGCTGACACTTCAGAAAGTCATCTGCCTTACTTAGAAATGTTTCCACCCATGTCTTTACAAGGAGTACTTCAGGAACCAGTACCACATCTGCAAAAAAGGGTAAATGGTTGCTTCTGATCATGCTTCCCCAAAATCCTGTAAAGGCCTTTCATTTTCCTAGTGTACTAATTGAACACTGTCTGCTGGTGCACCAGGCCAGAACTTCCAGACAATGATTAAAGTTAGATGACATTAATTCAGGTCTCAAGATCTGAGTTTCAAACTGTACAGAAAGACCAGCTGTTGTACTTCACAGCTCCTGAAAAACTGTAGTGTGGTGGACTGGACTCAAGCACTGCCTTTTCTTTGATAGCCAGGAATGAAAATGCTGTAGCATTTGCTATTTTGAGGCAAATTATATTTTGGTCATGTGATTATTTATCCTGTTGCACCTTGTTCATCTGAAAAGGGACCTATAATTTTGAGTGATGAACCTGTACTGACTAGATGAGATCAGGCTCCACAGAAAGTGCACTTGTGATTTAGATATTCCTGATAGAATGAGTGGTTTTAAGTTTGTTGGCTCAGATAACTGGGTGTCACTTTATTGAAACCAGTGGAGCAGTTCTGATTTACAGCAGCTACAAATCTAGCCAGCTTTTAGTTTTTCTATTTATGTAGCTATTATGTGATAATGAAGTGTCCAGCTAGCCATGAACTTTTAGTGTTTCAATATTCTCTGCTAGGTCAGACGTTAGAAAAGATGTCTGTTCTACCAGGCCGTTGCAGATCTAGCACATTTAAGAAGTGCCAAGAGACTGAGCTACAAACACAAGAGTATTATGTCAACAGCAAATACATGACCTGTTTCAGCACGAAGTTCCTCATCATGCTTTCTTTGAACCAACTCAGATAAAACTCTGGGTTTTCTAAATGGCTGACAGAAAATGATAGGCCTTTTGGGCAGGTGAGTTAGAGAGAAATTAAGAATTCCATATGCTGTCAAGGTAGCTTAGATACTAGGACGAGTAACTAGAATTGGATGACATAAATATTTCCCCAGTAGATTTAAATATTTGCAGTGAATCTTATATTTAGCTTGAATCTGAAGGTTTAGAACTCCAATTTTTATGTGGCACAGCATGAATAAAAAGTTCTCTACTAATACTAGCAGCATGTGCTGTCTCCAGAGGAGAAAAGTGATCAGCCGCTTGGTTTCTGTGACACTGGGGAGTAAAATCTGAAGTGTGGTTCAAAAATTAGTACTGCTGATGAAAATTTGATGTTGTGGCAAAAAGCCCAAGATTTTATCATTGCCTATTAAACACTGTCAATTGTAACACCTGAAAAACTAGATGATTCTGGAGTAAATGACCTAAGCGGAAATAGTTGTGTATGTGGTGTTCAGTTGCATATTGAACAGAATCATTGCTGTTGGATGCAGCAAAATGGCACCATATGCACTATTCTTTTGCAAAATAAATGACACAAATGAGAGCCACATGGATAGAATATATTGAAATAATTAAGATGAAGGACATGTGAGATCTATTGCAATTTATAAAAAAAAGTGTCAAAAAATCAAAAGCAAGTGCAGTTTTGGGGGCTGAGGAGTTAGAGTAATTGGCATGATATATTACCATTGTTTTAAAAAAAGTTGTTAAGTAATTTTGCCTTCAACTTAAAATATCAGGTTTTGGCTTGGTAACCTCAGAAGCAGGAATATACATTAATAGTGTCTGTTCTGCAGATACATTCATGTGTCATGGGCTAATCTGGATCCGAACATGTAGGTATGGAGCAAGAAGCAGAGGCTGTTCACAGGAGATCATGGCTGCAGGGCTGTGCTCCACAGTGCAAGGGTCCCTACAAGCACTGGTTTAAATCTGATAGAGATATAAATGGTAAAACCAAAGCATTTACTTTCTAGATTCCTGTTCTCCACAGTGAAAACTGTAATCTTGCATTTAAGGATGAAGTCTTGTCATATTATAACTGGGGATAAACAAGAGCATTAAAAAGATGTCAGAAACAGCTCATGTGAACTTTTGGTTCCATGAAATCACGACCCTCACAAGGGTATATTTCTTAGATGCTCAAACTGTCTTTGGGGTATTTTTAAAACTAAATATCTGTTCCCACAAATGCTATTTAGGTATTCTAGCTCTGCCTTTTAGATAGTCCAGCTGGGAGAAGTGCGTGCATGTGGAGGTCTCTAAAGAAGCCTAAGCTGGGTGCTCACCCCTCTCCATAGGGACTGTGCTCACCTCAGGGGTCAGTTTTGATGGTGCCAAAGCAGCTAGCACCATGCTTCTCATGTAAATGCTCCAACATCTATATCCAATGTAGTTATATTCATATGTTTATATATATATAATGTGTTTATATATGTGTATATAGTATATACATGCACATACATACACATACATAAACATGAATAAAAGGGCAGTTTCATCAGTGTCATCACCTTTCTTGACTTGATACTTTTAATCTATAAGACTGTGACATATTTAAGCAGAGATGAAAATTAAGCACACTGTTTTTTTGCAGGGTTGCATTCTTAAATATGATTCCAAACATTGCATTCACATTTCTTCATTTCATAAACAATTACAATATACTGCTATGCTTAGAGTGAGTCCTTGGAATTGCATAGGTTTTGCAATGAAAAAATATGCACAGATGGGTTTATGCAAGGAAAATTTCACTCTTACCACTAGATTCTGTCAAAATAAAGCCAAGACACTAGAAAGTACAGCACTAATCAGATTAGTCCAGTGTCAAGGTTTCTGTGTAAAACTGCACACAATATCAGAATGGTGTTGTGTTAATGTGATAGTACTGCTGTCACAAGCAAACCTATACTGCTAGTGTCATATGAATGTTTTATACAGAGAAAGATTGCTAGTACTGTCATGGCCTTAAAATATGAAGGTTTCATTATTGTGTTTCTTGAATCTGTAACATTTCAGGGATGATCTTTCACTCAGTAGAGGATGATTTTCTATGTATATCTGATTTCTCTCATTATTTATTTTAATTAAGTTTACCTTGACAATAAGTATTCCTGCCATGTCTTCCTTAATTATAAGACTATTTTACTTGACACTAAGGCAGTAAGGAAACGTTTTACTGTAATACAGATTTTGACACTTCTGTTAAAACTTTAATTTTACACTTACCATGTACTTTTTCACCTAAATCTCCAGATTAGTCACTACAAAAATGAAATCACACTGAATTATGGAAAATAAAATTAACTTGAATTTCTTCAAATCTGACAATACTGGCACTGAGAAGACTTCACTTACTAATTGTATTCAGTACAGAATTTATTTTTGCTTTTAAAGTGCTGTAGATATGCACCATCTTGCACTCTCTTAGTATCCATCATAATAAGGCTCTTATTCTTGCTGGCTTTTATTCTCCAAAACAAATGTTCTCTATTGTATTAGCCTCCCTATGGCAACATATATTCACACATACTAGCAAAACATAGTATTTTGATTGTTTTCTCTTCCTATTACAGAAATCCCACAACCAGACCCTATTTCCTGACAAAGAGTTAAACGTTTTTTCTTCTTGGTGAGTTTCCTAATCCACAATTTGTTATTTGATTGCACAGTGTTTTAAGGCAAGATTTAAAACTCCTGCTAAAATAGCTGTATGTCATTACCATGTTGTGTTCTTCATATCAGTTGCTCCCAACCAGTCCCTTTCAAACCTCTGTTGCTGGAAGTGGCCCTTGGTTGTTTTCTTTTCACTACATACTTTTCCAAATGGACTAGGAGAACAGAATATGTTGCTTTCTGCAACAGATTGCTCCCTAGCTTCCTGGGAATGGCAATGGCTTAACAGTTACGACAATGAGATGGAACAGAAAGGGGAATATATCTGGGATGTAGAGAAGAAAGACTATTTAGAATCTGAATTTAAATTTTCTGGGTTTTTTTTGGACTCATGATCTTCCTCTGTATTGCCCTTTGAATGCACTGTCATGGAACAACTACAGGGCACAAAACTTTTAAAGAAGCAGTTCAAAGGATTCTTTAGATTTACGTTTAACAGTCTGCTATATTTAAAACCAAGATTTACTTTGACTCAAGTGGGCTAAATGACATCATTATTATACTGTGGGAGAAAGAAGTGGGTTTAAGTTGGAAATAATGTTGGTCAGCATCTTATCAACCGCATTTATAAAAGTATTAATATTACATCAGGACAAAAAATTGAGCTGAAATCCTGAAGAGTGCGTTTTATACTATAAACTTCCATAAACCATTGACACTGAGCTGCTTTAGCTTTTGGCACAACTACTTTTCTTGGCAAAAGAACAAAATAATCATGTACCATATTTTCTTCCTGTTCTTAGATTTCTTTTGTATTGACTGATATATTTATGGCATATGACTGCATATATGTGAAGACAAATGTGTAAATAACTACAGAGAAAATTAGTCAACTCAGTATTTTAATCTTCAGCTAGATCTGTTGATGTCTGAGAAAAACAATCCAGGCATTTAAGAGTGCAAAAGTTTGTCTTTTATTTAGTCTTTTTGGAAAGAAAAGTAAAATTGAATGAACAAGAAATATTTTTAGCAGCAACCTGTCTACTGAAACTTGTGCATTTTTTTCTTTCAAAATGAATAATATAGTATGTCTAATTATCATAACAGTAATGGCATAGCTATATATGTTGATGAAACATAAAAGCAAAACCAATTTATTTTTAAATACCAAATTTTCCAACTACAGCTGGTATTAAAGATAGGTTTATGGTGCATACTAAACTATTTCATTGTATTTTGGTCATTTCTTTCATATGGAGGTGTATTTAAATAGCTGAAAATAGCAGCATTACTGCTCTTTGAGGACCAGAAATTTCAGTTTTATAAGAAGTTTGGACAAAATAGACCTTCAATAATGAAAAAGTAAAAGAAAGTACTCTTTTCATGGAAAATCTCAGAGAATAGATGTACAATAATTTTAAACTGAAACAGCATAATACTGAGGATCAAAAATAACTCAGCAGAATGAACAACTGCAGTGGTATCTCTAGTGCTGTACACTTTCAAATTCCTTAAATGGGACACCTATTATTTTAGAATTTTTATGAAGTTTGAGGGAGGAGAGGGAATAACATAAGTAAACATAACTTTATACTCAAACAACTTTGCAATTCTTTCTGACTTAAAAATCTTTCTCATTATTTTGCTAAAAGCCATTGCCTCCATTGTGCCAGGTTTGCTATATCAAGCCTTAGCAAAAAATTACGCGTGTACACACATCTGTTCAGTGACTTTGGTTTACCTCTGCTCCTAACTCCACATTTCTCATAATTTTCTGGAAATGGCTGTTGTCTTTTAAGTGAATGTGCCAGCTCTTCTGAGAAGATGTTTACCACCTCCTAACTGGTGCCATGAAGGTACCATGTGCAGTGCTACTAGGTTTTATGCTGCTTTACTTCTCAGTATCTTGTTATTCTTGCTCAGAGCTTTTTATCTGTCTTAGCTTTTCTCATTTTTCCTACAGTGGAAGTGTTTATTAATCTGCAGTTGAAATGGTATCTGATATGAGTAGACAATACTTCTGCAGTGTTTCTGAATAAATTTCTGTTGGAGGTAGTTGTTACTGTCTAATTAAGAGACATGCTCACTGGCAACTGTAGATCTTAGCTGTAATTTGTTTCTAAGAATTTTACTTCCCTTTTAACTGAAAACTATCTACAAAGTCAATAAACTTATTAACCTTCATATTAATATTACAATGAACTGGAACACAGAAGTTCTGGGAATCAAATTTAAAAGAAAATGTGAAAAACAAGAAAGTTCAAATGGAATTACGAACTGCAGTCTGCCATTTGTGATAAACACGATATATTTTGTGAAAAAAAACCAAACCAAACCAAACCAAAACCAAATCAAATCACAAAAAAAGCAAACAAACAATCATTGATATTTCTGTACCAGAGAATATCTTGGTAACAGGCTGTATGATTCAAAGTTCAGAAGAATTTCTGCTGCATATTATATATAGGCTAGACAAATAGGTGAGCACGTCAAAAGCTGAAATGTGGTTCCTCCGTTGCTCTACTTGATTAAAGTTATTAATAAAGCAAACAATATGGCAAAAAAGACAGGTATAAATTTTGTATATTGAAACATCCAATTCTGATTCCTGTACAAAAAGGACACATTATACTTACACTGCCTTCTGAAAAGGATGCGAATGCATTTAGTCATTGAAGTCTCTCTCATAGCAGGAGAGACAAACAGCAGTGGCTGTTTATCCCAGACATGAGAAGGATCAGGAGAACCTTATCCAGGTGCATAAATACCTGATGGAAGGAGTACAGAAGAGAGAAGCAGACTCTTCTGAGTAGTGCCCAGTGACAGGACAGAGGCCATGGGAAAAAACTGAATCACAGGAAATTCCATTTAAACATTAGAAAAAGCTTTTTTGTTGTGAGGGTGGTATGGAGCAAGTTGCTGAGGAGCCTCCATCCTTGAAGATATTCAAAGCCTGACTGGAGATGGTCCTGAGCAGCTGGCTCTGGCTCTCCCTGCTGAGAGCAGGGCTGGGCTGATAAGCTCCAGAGGTGCCTGTCAGCCTCAGCCGTGCTGCAATTCCCTTTGGTGATACAGGAAGAGAATTTTCATCATAACAACTTGAAATTCAGCTGAGAGAACGTGTGGTTAGAGTTGCATTAAAAATTATTTCACATTTTGAATTAAGAATACCCGGTGCTGATATAAATGATGCATGATGCCCTGTTCATTAAATTTCTGATCAGTGCTTGACATATATCTCACAGTTCCTGTATTATATTTTAATTGGTAGCATTAAGAAAAGTGGTTATTACCCACACTTAAGGAAATCTTTTTAAGTCATAATCTTGTTTGGTGTAAATTTAAAAAACTTCATGTTTATGTGAACAAAGGATTAACACTAGCATTCTTCCTTTCCTAAGAGGGAATTCAAGAATACAAGATAATTAGATCGAGAAATCAATACTTGTGAGAATTATTGGAAAGACTCATGTAAAGTTTATAAAACTGTTACAAACTGTTATCTCATGGAAAAGTATCTGTTTTTAAAAAACTGTTCAAGATTGAAAGATTAAAAGAATGGGACTTGTAGGATAATTAGTAGTTTCCTCCTAAAAACCATTGAGTTTAGTCATTCATTCATCAAGTGTGGTACATGCATATCTTACATACAAAAGGTCAAAATGGATTTTCATACTTTGAGGGCTTGTTTTCATAGGTTAAAACAGAATAAGAGAGGTTATATAGTTTCTGGCTACAGTTCCACTACAATATATTAATTTTAGATACAGAAGAGTGTTACAAAAGGATGTTTAAGTTTAGAAATTTAGCAGATAACAAAAATATCCTTTCTGTTAGTTCATACCAGCATATAGAAAGTGCAGAGCAGGCCAAATTCACCCTAAAAGGAGATGATAGCTTTATGCTTAAAATGGGAAAAAAAATTGATATGTTTGTCTTTTGGCAAAAGTGGAGAATCTTCTTTAACTTGAAAGATTGATTCTCTCCTCTTCAGCCAGAATTACTGTTTGAAGTGCCAGTCTTGCAACTTCTAGTTAAGAAGAGGTTTTACATCAGCTTGATGTGAACCTACTGTAACTATTCTTCTTATACCACTTTAATGAGCCATGCAGGAGCCTCTCCCATCATGCTGTCCAGACCCAGAGAAGTGCTATATCTGCCTGAACTTTTTATATCTCTGATCACTGGCTGAACAATTGCAAAGTCCATAGAAGTAGAAGTGGGAAATGGCATTAAATTGAAAGAAGGTAGATTTAGATTAGACAATAGGAAAAACATTCTTTACTATGATGGTCGTGAGACACTGGCACAGGTTACCCAGAGAAGCTGTGGCTTCCCAATCCCTGGCAGTGTTCAAAACCAGGTTGGACGGAGCTTTCAACAACCCAGTCTAGTGGGAGGTGTCCCGGTCAGTGGCAGCGGATTGTAACTGGATGATCTTTAAGGTACTTTCCAGCTCTAATATTTCTATCATTATATGGATTCGCACTCTTACTGCTGGTCCTCTTGTCAGCTGAAAATCCATCACATGGCTTTGACTAATGTTTTCTTTAATTTTAACTAATGCTTGTCACATCTTGCATAGTGAGTTATATGCTGGCTTGCTGTTGTAAGATCCAGCACTGCTGTTATCCTGTCAACAGCAGGTTTCAAAAGGAATTCCTTTGGTGAGTCTACCTTCAGTGCTATCCCCCTCAAATTTACAGTTCTTACAGGCAGAGGGTTGTCTTGCTGGTTCAACATCTATTTAAGGCAAGACTTTGATTGCATTTTTTCTCATAATGCCTTCCACTTACTGAATCAGTTTTCTTTCGGGAGTGCCTTGGAAGGCCATTTGAAAATGTATTTTTAATGAACATATATAGTGAGAGGTGAGAGAGAGAGTAGGGACAGAGACCCTATACAGGTATCTAAACTAATTGGTTTTGTTCTGCAATACCTTTGAAGATACTTTAGCAAAAGACATTTAGTGAACTATTGTTCCATGGCATAGATTTAAACTAAAACAATCAAGAAACAAGTATTTTAAGAAAAGCACTACTATCTTGTGAAATAATATTATCATACATTTGGCATTGATTTATTCATATTGAGCAGAAATAGTTTCATTGTTCTAAACGAGCATTTACAGTATATTTTGGACCTATTACAAGAACTGTTGAAATGAGAAGGTATTGGGATGACCTGAATAATTTTCTTGAAGCTTTACTCTTCTTGAGTAACCTATCTCACATGGCTGCCAATGCAGTCTTCATGCCAATCCACACCATGATATCGAATTAATTTTCTCTCCCTCATCTAACATAGTTTTCAGCACCTGCGCCAAAGCCAAACTGCTATGATGAGAGTCACAAGTTAGAAGAAGGAAGGGATGAAAATTATGTAAACCTGAGAATATTTTGACACAAACTTGTCCGAGGTGGTAAGACAGATCTTTGTGAGGAGCAAATCAATACTGCAGGTCATATAAAAGAGACTGGGACAAAATCTGCTCTCATCTAACAACCAAGCTGTGGTATAACTGGTAGGTTTCTTTGTGTAAGTGAGAGAGGGCTTTGGCTCAGCATTTATCTAATAGGTTAAATGTAAATACAGTCCAGTAGGGAACTGTATTTTCATAACTAATATGTATTACTGCTGGGAGTGAAACTATGTATGTCCCTTTCTTTCATTAAAGAAAATGAGTAGGAGAAATATAATCTAGTCACTTGCTGGTATTTCATGGAGGTGGGAATAGGAAGAGGCTTTAGGTTTCTTCAACTGTTTATTCTACTTTATTTTTCTTCTGAACATGATGCTCTCTTCTCAGGAAAACTGCTGTTTTGGATGCAGTCTTACTGAACCTCTGCCCAGTGCTTAAACCAAATTGAATCTGAGACTTTTCCAGGAAGACTGGGAGGAGATGTGAAAATTGTTTAGAACTAAGATTAAAAAAATAAATGCTGTGTCTCTACACTGCTGCTTTCACTTGGGATCTGAACTCAGGTCAGATGGGCCACCCTTACCACTACTCCTGGGAGGACCCAGCCAGGAAAAGTTCATTTTTCTTAGGCTGTTGAAAGAGACACAGACATTTTAAAAATGACCTTGACAGCAAATTTGTTGATCTCTCACACTATTGGTCCTTTAGGGCCAAACTGGGAAGGAGCACCTAGTACAGCAGGGAAGGATGAGGGGAACTCTGGCCAGGATCCTTCCTGCCCCATAGAAGGCCTGTGGAAACTAGGCCCCTGCCTGCCATGAGAGGCCTTTTGGTAAAGATCAAAAGCAAAATGTTTGCTAATAGCTGAAAATATTTACAACTATTTATGATGACAGATCTAATGTGACCAAGAAAGAGCACTTCTAACCTACCTTGTAAACTCTTTTAGTTTCATTTACACTGCCCAAGTGAATATAGAAGCATTGAAGAGAGACACAGTGTGGCAGGATTTGACCTGTGCAATAATGTTTTTTTACAGTGAAACCTCCCTTTTTGAAATTCCTTTGTGTATATACAGCACTGGTATTTTTCCATACCTCCTTAATCTCTAAAGGTGCCACCTAATATTATTCAGTCATCTGGTAGCAGTGACAAGAGGAAGTTGTCTTCCTGGGTGCTGAAGAAGACCAACATGGGCTTTCTCTCAGGGGACAAAGAAACAATGAGAGCTGGAGAAGGAACAGGAAGATGAGTTTTCTGTAGGAGTCATTCCATTTTAATTAATGGGATAAAGTGAACACAGAGGTGTTAGCTGTTTCATACAGGGAAGGATGGAAGTTCCCTTTCTGCTCTGCTTTCAGAAACACTTTCCAAATCTCTCTATTGCAATGGTCTATTTTTTGTGATTTTTCCTCATTTCTGGGCTGGGTAAATCAAATTTAAATCCAGCAGAAAAAAATTCTATAGACACAGAGCTCCTCTGAACTAAGGTTGTGCAATTACAGGCTGACGAAACTTATCTAGACTATGAATTGATGAGTCAGTTACAAATACCAGGAGTGATTTATGAAGCATTCTGGCTAATATCTAAAACTAACTAGTGAACCTAAAGAAACCATTAAAATGTTTACGTGTAGTAGTTCTCTACCCGATCCTCACTTGTTATCTTCTTAATGCCTTCCTATTCCTCAGCTGAATTAGTGAATTACCAAGAAGTGTCATTTGTTTGTACCTTTTTATCAATACAGAATGACACCGTTTTACTTTTCTTGTTCATGCCTTAAAGTGGATGAATCTCACTAAAATCTGCTTAGTGTCTCAGTAAAGATCGTACTTGTCCACAATTAACATTAAACGAAATTCTGATGTTTACAACATTGTTTTCAAAGTCTGGTTAAGAAGAGTTTCCTTCTTTAGAAAGGATATTCATTCCTCTAAACAAACAGAACACAATCCCTCCTGATCCCATCCTGATCCCTTTCTATCTTTTCTGTCCACTTCTGCAAAAATGAATCTGCAGGCATCCAGACAATGTTCCTTTACACTTCTGCACTGAATTCCTTTCTGTCTGCTTCTGTGTATTATAGCAACTAAATAATTAAAACTCAGAATAAATTAACCTCAACCACATCAGCTTCTACCTCTCATTGATCTCAGTATTCAGGGCAAAATTACTCGTGCTAGAGACGTAATTATTAATGCAGTCAAGATAAAAACCCAACACCCTTAGGTGTTAGTTTTGATTTTGAAATTAAGATGAATTTGTAATTCTCTCTTACTTCAAAGTACCTTTTTTTTTTTTTTTTTTTGCTTTAAATTATTGAAAGAAAGAACAATACTACTAGATTTTAGTCAGCTACAAAAAGCTTATAATATCAGCAAGTCAGTGGCAACAGTTGGGTTTGGAAGGCCTCACACAAAGCCCAAATGAAAACCATCTCTAGTGCCAAATACTTATCTCTCAAGCTATGTCTGTGAAAGTGACAACACTGCCAAAATAAAGAGCAGTACCTCTAGGACTGGGTACTGGCGACTACTGTGGATTTTAGAGTTAACCTAAGCTGGAGCTGGTTTACGTAACATACAGCAGCAATGATTAGTATAGAAATAATGATGATTTCTTTTTATTGTTGTAGGCGTCTTTTCATTGTGTGCAAATTAGCTCTTTAAAGTGAATTTTCATGTTAAGAGGTTGCCAAGTCAGCGTAAATTCTTGGTAAATTTAGCACATATGAGCAGTTCTGTCTGTCTCACGAATAACTAGGGACTAAGTTGTTTTCTGTACTTACCTTAAGAGTGTTCTTAACTCTGTCTCTGATTTTAACATTCTGTTGGCATATTGTTATAACACAGCTTCTTAAAAAATACACCTTGCTATTGTGTTACCTTTTTTGCATCAACATTTTTTTGTTTGTAGATATCTATGAACTGTTTACTTCCTTCAACTGAATCAGCTAATGCGTTAGAGCTTATGTTGTTCAAGAGGAGTTTGTAATTTTATCCATAATGGACAAAAGAGAATGAAGAAAGGGTTATGTTTCTCATTTTATATATATATTAGGGGCTGGATGGTAACACAAGTTGTACAGCATGTAGAGTATTGCTCATATCTGTAGTTTCATACATATGGTACTGTTCAAATCCTATTCATGATGAAGACTGTTTGAAATTTTATTGAATTTCTAAATGAGTTCTCTATCTCTAGATGGTATTGAAATCTCTATCAGAACCAGACCAAGCTTCCCTTCTTTCCCAGATTGACTCCCGTCAGAAGACATAGCCAAGAATGGCTTCTTTCAGAATGAAAATGTGCTTGTCCTACTCGGATGGATTTAATTTTGTTTTGACTTCATGATTCTATTCCACTTCTAGCTAAATGCGGGTTTTCCCTATTCACTACTAGCAAACAATGAGACTCTTAGTTTCATATGCAATTTAAACAACATTTATCTCTTTCATGCCTATATGTGGAGACCTATTATCATATACAGGCCACAAAGCAGGCCATTTTATTTGGAAAGACAGTTTGAAGAAGAAATCCCTCACCTGTGAAATGGTCTGTTTCCAAGCTACAAAGGTGTAAAATGAGACAGCAAGAACTATCTGCCTTTGAGGAGTTTGGTGTGTGCTGAACAAGCAATAAGGAGAGCATCAGTATACCGCTATGTATTCTAGGAGGTACATATGTCCTGCCTGCTCTTTGTCCTACACTGTCCACACATTGTCCTACCATCTGAGAAAAGATAAGATCTTGGAATAGGGTCAGAGAAGGATTTCTGAAAGTGTGGAAGAGCTTCCATACAAAGAAAGTTATGTAGACCCGGATTTGTCAAGCTGTAAAAGAGATGATTAAGGGGCTTTAGCTGAAGCCTGTGAAACTGTGAGAACTTAAGCAATCATTTCTTTCTTTTCTATTACATGGACAAATGAAACTAGCAGCTAACTGGTTAAAACTGAAAAAAAGTAGGCATTTGATGTATCTAGTAATCAGGCTATAGAACTGCTCACCAAAATATATTACAGTCTGCTAGTGACTGAATCACATATATAGCGGTTGAGTTATACACTAAGTGGTATGGATGTTCATTCCACCTTGTTAAATTCTAGGTGGATTAACACGGTTTCTATGGAGACATCTACCTGAACCAGGAAATGAGAACATATTTAGCAAAATTTGCTGACACTCGGTACTTACCTAGTTTCTGCCTATGTACTACCTGGCTTTTGTAGTGTTATTCAGTTACTCAGAGCTCTGGATGTAAAAGCAAATCAACTCACTAAAAAACTTAAAATAGAGATTTTTAAAATTTTTTATTCTGCCTCTACCAATTATCTCATTTGATGAATATATTACATAAAACTTCGATATAAAACAATTGTTTATGATGTACAGAATCATAGAAAGGTTTGGGTTGGAAAGGACCTTAAAGATCATCTAGTTCCAACCGGTCTGCCACAGGCAGGGACATCTTCTACTAGAATAAGTTTCTCAAAAACACATCCAACCTGTCCTTGCCTTGGACGATGCAACCACAGCTCCCTTGGGCAGCCTGTTACAGTGCCTCAGCACCCTCATAGGAGAGAATTTCTTCCTTATATCCAAGTTAATTCCCCCCATGTCTAAGTTGGAACCAATTTCCACTTGTCCTGTCACTACAGTCCCTGATGAAGAGTCGCTCTCTGGCATTCTTGTAGGCCCCCTTCAGATACTGAAAAATATCAGTGAGAAAACACTAGTGTTACAGGACCTATGTTTATTTTTTCATCACACTATTTCTTTTGATTCTATTATTCATTCTCTGGCATTGTTTTATCCAATGGATATCTATGAGTCACTCCTCCTACATACGTGTAAGAGAATCTCCCTCTCTGACTGACATGAGATCTTCATTCCTTGCTGGTGAGATAAGCCCCTCCCTGAAAAACAGGATGGATGAAGAGGGAAGTCACATTTTTCTTGTTTTTCCACTAGAATACTCTTTCTTTACAAATGAGGTATTTCCTTTAAGATCTTCTAGTTAAATTAAAAATAAGGATTGACATATGAAGTAGTAAATGAAAACCATTGATTTTAAGATTCATTACATTGATGTAAACTGACAATAAGAACTTCACTAAATAAAACAGTATAACTTTGTGAAAAATGAACCAATAAAACAAGAACACCTTTTGTCTATGGCTCTCAGTTTAAAGTGTTGAAACAATCTATTGTCTAGTTATAGCAAACAAGACATGCTGTTAACCTTTTCACATAACTAAGTAACTTTACTGGTATACAGAAACCATACCTCAAAATTGTATGTACAATTGTAAATTATTTTTGTCCATTAAAGACTTTTCTATGTATGCAGTGACAAGACAATTACCAGATTCTCTAAGGTACAAGATCTTTCAAAATGTTTTAAGCTGTTTGATGAACAGACTTATCTTTCCCTGAACAGCTATTATTTCTCATGAAAGTGAGAGAAGATGCAGAAATCTCTCCATTCAAATGAAATCTCCATCAAACCAAAAATCCTTCCTGTATGGTGCTTTCTGATGAGCTTTATTAAAACCACATTGAAATAATGAATAAAAAATTATGCGCTGGGATTTATAAATCTATGAAAACCTTGTGTCTAGATTGGGGTGAAATACTGTCATTATCACACGCAGAGTATTAAAGCAATGTTGCACATCTCATTTTAGTACTTGTCACCAGCATAAATTTGAGTTACTTAGAGAGGCGTATGGTGAAGAAGCTGTCAGTTTTGTTTTTCTCCTGCTTCAGGATCTGTTTCTTCCCAATGAAAGTTTGATTTCCTTCCTGCCTGCCATACAGAAGCTAGAGCACCTTCCTAGGATATTTCTCTTGCAGTCTGCAGTTGTAGTTGCATGTATACTGTATGTACATAAAAGTATTTAACTGTACTTTTAGAAAGTATACTTACAAAAGAATGTAGGGCTTGGTTCTAAATGAAGATGCGTCTAATTTTTACTTTTTCTGAGGTATTTCACACAGTTAATTGATGCTGTCAATAACTCCAATGGAGAGTGATGTTATTGGTTTAGACTGAGCATTCTGAGCTTGATTTTGTTTTAAGGAGCTTTCCAGCTTGCAATGCTGTATCACAAAGAAAAACAATACAATAAAAGTAGATAGATATAGTAGCCAGCATCAACAAGAAAGTTTCCAATTTTTCTGGACTTAAGGTCTATTTAATTTTATTCTAGCCAAATGAATTGGTTGTTCATTCTCCAGATTCTGAGAAATACAAAGATCTACTTAAGAATGAGGTCATTGTGATAATACACATTACCAGTAGTGTGGCCTAATGTGAGAAAAGTTTGAGCATATGGAGAAAATGTAGGCAAAGTCCAGGACTGAAAGCCTGGGCAAGAAAACATTCTCATTAGCAATACAAATACTATCTCAGTGTCTATTAGCTGTTTCTCTGTTGAAAAATCAGACCAGAGTCTAATTTTGGTGATTAACAGGACATCTTCAGCTGCTATAAATCTGTTGGGAAGTCCAATTATTAAAACCAGATGAGTATTTAGTTGTGTACCCTGCTCTCTTCAAATGTCCAGAAATTAAATGTCTGTAATAATAGTTACCTCTTGCGCTTTAAAACTTGGGTGGATTTAGTGCTCAGGAAAGCAGAGTGAAAAACAGGTCTGGCTGATATCTAGGGCTGGTGCAGGTGTCATGGAATCCTTACTTCTGTGTCTTTAACTCTGATTTGCGTTGACCCACTAGTTAAAAAATTAATGCTAGCAAATTGAAATGTAAGTAGGAAACATCAGCAATGTTAGCAAAGATGATGATGATGCCATTGCATATTATGACGTGTAACAGTTTTTGGATGTCTTTAGTGAAAGAGAAGCTAAATTATGTCTTTGTTTCCTCTTTTATATAAAGTGCTTATTGACCAAAGCAGTTCATAAACTGAACTCTTCCTCAGTGGATGTCTCTTAGCTCTTCTTATTATATCCCTCCACCTGACTAGGTTAATCTACTTGTTCCAAAGTGTCTCCTGGTACATTCATGGTTTCTTAGTAAAAATCAGTTGTTCTGAAATCTAAATAAGGCTAAATATGGTCTTAACAAATAAATATCAGTTTCCAGAGAGAGCATACCGAAATATTATTCAGTAAAACAACAGGTACTATTTATGGTAGACAGTCTAATATACAAAATTGGGAAAAAAGTTATACTGTAAGTAACAGATCAGTTAAAGTAAATGTATCATTTGTACTTCCATGTGTGTATCATATTACAACAGTAACAGCATGAAATCATGAACCATTAAAAATGCGACTCTAAAAATCAAAAATATGTTTACATAGCTGTATTTGTGAATTCAGAGGGAAAGAAATGCAGCAACTTTAAGCTATGCAATATAATTTGTTAACATCCTCTGAAATCCAGATAGGTAACCCCACTGATCGCCATAATAAGAATACAGGAGATTTATTTTCCTTGTCAAGGAGTTAGTGATAAGTACCAGGACAAGTGAGGGTTTCAGATGTTGTAGACATAAACCTTTTGCAAAAGAAAATATTTAGACATTACTCCCAGCTTCTCAGGAAAGCCAAGAGGGTTAATGTTCTTTTTTGACTTCTACAAGTACAAATTTAATTTTTTTTTTCTTATTACATATGCCTATAAGACTTTTGAATATCTCTATCTCATGACATTATCAAGAAGCTGAATAAAGAAATGGCTGCAGGAGCGACTCGTTATAGCCAGAATTAAAAACTAAAGAGAAGGGTAAAGCTCTATGCAGGTTAATGTCTAAAATAAAACAGTTACTACACAAAGATAACAAAACCCATTTTTTTTTCCTCTCAGCTTTTCCCTGACTCTGACATTTGATGGATCAAATGTTTCAGCAGCAATAGTACCTTGTCTATTTCACAGCTTCCATTTCAGTTATGCCAACACAGTTGTCTAAGTCCATGTTATGATCACTGAAATCAACTGGGTGTTGCCTTCTGGTTTTGTTTAAAGAGAGGGAAAGAAGATTTTTAGCTCGATAGTAACTTTTAAGCCAGGGAAAATGCATTGGATATTTTGTTAATACTTCTGAGAGAAATGTGTACTGGCTTGATCCCAAAATGAGATTCTTGTTTTTATTAGGTGCCTCTTTTCATTTGGCTTCCTAGATATGTTTTACTAGTAATACCAAATCAAGTGCTGCTTTCATTTTCAGCAGGAACAGGGATTTATTTCATGTGCAAATCACTGAGACAGAATGATAGGGAAGCATTTGAAGACATGGTTAGATCTGAAAGTTCCTGATGGAGTACCAGAAACTTGGTTAGGAGAAAATGAATTTAAGAATAAGAGAGAGTACTATTAGAATTTTGAGTATTTGCTACCTCCTGAAAATCAAACCTATGAGATAATTTTGTCCATTTTGTCACAGGCTTTTCATACTAGGGCAAAATTAAATACAGGCCAGCTTTCTAATGCAAAGCTGAACAGTTGCAATGTTTTCAGTACAATCTTGAAAAATTTCAGTGTAGCAGAAGAAAAAATACCTGAGCCTCTGAAAGCCAAGGGCCATTCCCTCAGATGAGGTGGCAGTAATAAACCAAGGTCTGGCTTTCAACCCTGCCTCAAATAATGTGCAAATCAAGTAATCAAGTGCCGTCAGATGCTTTCCAGAACTAAATTGGGGAGATATGTTGTAAATCTACAGCAAATGTAGATAATTTTACTGTTTTATCACCAGTGAAAGTTTATAAAATGGAATAGTACCGTTATAATAGTACAGTATAACAGTTTACAGTTGAGAGATTAAAAGCAATGTCTTTTCCCCTTATTTTTGACAGTAACACCTAATTTCATTAGGAGCAACTCTATGTGGCTATTTTAAGTTTTGTTGATAACTGCAAAATCAGCTTTTTTTTTCTCGAACACTAAGCGTTTTGATCTTCATAAGTAGAATAAAGTGCTGTTGAGTGTATTTTAAGTATGCACATGCAGTTAAATTCACATTAAGATAATTAAGATATTTTTGCTTGGAGAAATTTCATTTTCTTATTCAGATAGGCACACAAAATGAACTGTTACTTATAGAAATTTAGATTTTTAAGAATGCATGAAGGATGTAACTTTATAATGCCTTCCTAATTTCAACAGGAGACCTCAAAGCTAGCAAATCATTTTACATTAAGGGGTAAAAAAAAAAGCAAGGATAGACCCCCCCTGTCAAAAAGTGTTTTCTTGTGCCCCATCAGAACTACTTGGATATGAAAGTATTTTGCTTTTTATCATATGTTCAAGAAAAAAAAGCTCTGCTGCTTATGGAAACCGATTCAATGAAGATAACTGAAAATCTTACATTGTTTTCAATTAATTGGATTAGGTCTGTAGGCATTGAAGATTAGCTGGTAGTTGAATGCCATGGGATAAGTAGCCACAATTGTATGTGTTATAAGGAACACTTAAAGCAATATCTGATGATTTTGCAGAAGTCTGAGCTTGGCTGCTGCATCATTCTTGACTCAGTATTATTTGCCGTAATATTTTGTAATGCACTATAAGGTATTGTAAGTTATATGCACATTTTATACAAAATACTCAAAAATGTTTTAAGGTAAGAGAGAACATATAGTGCAGATAACTTAGAGAATATAACTTAGAAACCTGAACTCAGACTTTGTGTTTGAACAGAAATGTATGGCTCCATGGTCTGGCAACGTCAGTGACATGCAGATGGGGGAGAGGCTGGCAAGCTCAGTAAGTGAAATGCAAGGTTTGCTGCAGCTGTACCAGTGTCATTTCACAGTCATTCAAAAACTATAATCAAGGGCCACTATGAATTAAAAGGAGGAGACACTGTAAGACAAAACAGTAACAGACTTAATTAGAAGTATGTTACGTAAAAACAGTTTGAGGGATTACAACTTCTTATATGGCTTTAATACTGTTTCCCAATGATCACTCTTATGAAACATCAATAAAATCAAAAGAAAACACTGACTTGCCACTAGTAAAAAGAGTATATAATGAGCTGTTAAACTTCAAAATTAAACTGAAGCTATATAGAAAGATACATTTTCTTCCATATCTTCATTATTGTAACCTTTGATGAGTCATAGTGCATTGTGACATAGTGTTTAAATGAATACTTAGTTAAATATATTTTAGTATGTTACATATTTTTCTTACCTTTCTGATTTAATTGACAAAATGGTAGGGAAAAATTCTGTTTGGATCCTGTTTTTTGTGGTCTGTTACTCAAGCATATTTTGATGTTTATACAGTTCCAATCCTTGTAAATTTGAAGATTGATCAATATGTACAGTTGGAATCAAAGAGAAAAATAAAAAAAGCTCTCAGGAGCTGAGTTAAAAAAGCTTGTAGTTGTGGTCATGAAGAAGAAATGTCTAAGACATTGTAGCTCACACAAACTATTTATGCAAATGAAAGTGTTTGTCACAGAATTTAAAAAATAGCTTAATATGGAAAGAGAACATAGTTCCTTAGTTCGAGCTATTTTATTTGATGATGGAATTTCTATCCAATGTTGCAAGCAAATAGAATTTAAAAATATGCATAATTATTTTTTTAAAAAATAGTAAAATAGTAACCTAAGGTTTATTAAGTTAATAGTAACAAAGGTTTATTAAGACTTTCTAAGTCTTTCTTCATTTAAGAATAAGTGCCAACCAAAATTATTTAGGCCTTATCCAGTTAGAAACAAATACTTAGCACATACTATGCAGTTTAGCCAGATAAAGCACAACCCAGAGAACATTGGTATGAAATAACTCTTTTAAAAAAAACAACCCTTCAGCTAGGGTTTTGGCCCTATTCCTGTCCTCATTAAAACCAGTGGCAAATACCCCATTGCTTTTAATATAACATCTTTATGACATTTAGGTAATACTGGAAAAGAAAGTAATCTCTGATTTATAAAAGGAAGAAACATGCACAGAACTTATGATGCTCAAAATCATTCTTTGTTCAACATGCCTGGCATGGGCTAAGTGCCCAGTATTTCCCTCACAGTGAAACCAGGACCCAGAGAAGGTAAGAGATCTTAGGCTTCTTTTTGTCATAGTGAGCTCAGACTAACTGTCCAGTAAAATAACAGGATCCATAATTAAATATGAGGGGACTGGGTGTGTTAAGGATGTCAAACAGTAGAAAAATTCTGATTTTTAACAGTTCTTCCAAAGCATCTTAAAATGCTTAAAACTCTCTTTAAATTTAAAACCAGAAGGATATAGGCCAAAGGAACTGACAGACTACTGTCTTCCTTACCTGCTGAACAGGGATTAAAGTAAATTCCTGATGGAGAAAGCCTCTTTGGGCTGGGCTTTAGAGGAACATTGCAGGGGATGTGAGCACGGCTGAGCTTGTGCCCTCCTTACTCTCTGCTAACTTGACCCAGGCCTGCCTTAACAGGAAGCCATCCAGAGGTGTCTGGCTGCTCTGTTTCTCAGCTTCCAGTTTCTCAGTTGGAAAACTTGGGATGAATTTTATGGCCCATTAATGCAACCTCTGGATTTGCAGAGGAGAGCTCGGTCGCATCTGGCTAGTGTTGACCATGGGCAAACTGAGAGGTGCCCCAACTGCGCAGGGCATGCCCTTTTCCTCCCATGACACAAAGTGGTAGGTGAAACAAATTGAATAATCTCTATCTTTAGAAATAACACAAACAAATTCAAGGAGGAAGAAAAGAAACAGACCAGTGGCTTTTAGTTTTGTCTTGGACCATGGATGATCTCAGCAAAAAACCCCAACTGACTCATGTAAATAAAATGTAATATAGAGACATGTTTTTGAAATTGTTTCTTGTGCAGAATAAGCAAGTATATTAATTGCAATTTTAAGATGAGTTTACATTCAAACTATGCCTTTAGGAAGATGAAACACGTTTCCACTCTGTTTTGAAGTGTTAGTGAATTATTTCTTTGATACAGATGTTTTAGACTAAGTTGGGTTTACTCTTGAAATCCAACTTTTTTATACAGCAAAGCTTGTGAAAATACTTCAGCTTGACCACTTCTCCATGAAAATGACAGTGTGTAAATCTATACTTTTAGCCAAGGGGGAGAATGCTATAAATGAGCTCTGACAATGTGACTTGAAAACTGAAATGTCCAGACATGAGTTTGTACATGTTGTTTAATCCCTGAGTTTATAGCATTAGTCTTAGCTGGTAATAAAATGTTTTCTAATACCCTTCTTGATTGATCAAGTCCTTGTGGTAAACTACATAGATATGAGGCTATGCACAAGAACTCAGAACCACCATAAATCAAGCACACTGGAATTTGTTGGGAAGTAGGTAACATGAGCTTTTACATTATCACACTTAATTCTGGCTATGTTTAATTCAGAAGCTCTAGATGCATAGAACAGGTTTAATAAAAGTTACTGATCTTTGTGGTCATTTGAAAGGAATGCTTTTATTTTTATTGTAAATAGGTAACCTACCATAACAAATAGAAAAATATATCGAGGAGTGACTTTCACAAAGAAGCTGTATAATCACACGTAAATAATGTATTTTAATTCTTTAGCTGAACTAAATGTAATTCTAAAAGCCAAGTGAGCTCTTTGCCAGAGCTGGATGAGATGACATAGTCAACTTTAATAGCATAGTTTCTATAAAACTGTCCTTAACAAAACTGTAAAAGATTCAAACTGATGTTTGCTTTGAACTGAAAACAACCTTCTTTTAACTACACATTTACCTTTTTTTACATTGATTTTTTTTTGTATTAGTAGACATTGAAATATGTATATGCTGTTACCTTGCTACTTTCTGGTTTATATTCACAGGCATTGGATATGCTGTTCCATGTAGGAAGTTGTTAGCATGAACCGCATATATTAGAGTTGGCAGTGATTCCCTGAAGCCCATTAATCCACTTTGATAACCACTGCTCTTCCTGATACTCCTATTATATCAAGATCAAACTTACCCACATGAGCAAATTAAGCAGGTTTTATTAATCTCATGGAAATTTCTTGGTGTCTCTGACAGAACTGCTTCTGTAGTGAAGGTTTCAGGATAACAATTTCAGTGTGCCAGAGACTTCCAGTAAAGTCTGAGGAAAAGAGGCCACTGAAGTCAATAAGCCCTGAATTAGGGCTTTTGGAATTGGTTCATGGGCTTTTGGAATTGGTTCATCTCATCCCAAGGGTAAAATAACAGTACTTCAAAATAAATAAGTGGAAGTCATCTTTTAAATTAGAACAAAGGGTCAGGACAAATTATCTTTGTTTCTCCTGTAATGAGAATATAAAGTTTGTTCAGACATCTACTGCGGGATTAAAACTTAAAACAAAAATTCTGCCTTGTTCATACTGATAAAAGCAAATGTGTGTAGTCATTGTGATCTCCATGGCAGCCTTTTTGGTCTTAATTGGTCTAAGATTTCTTGGTCTTATGACAGAAATTTTGTGTTTATGAAGGCAAAATGCTAATATCTAGAACTGCCTTACATTTTCTTATTTCTGTTGCTCTCCAGAAAATATTGCTGTATGATCAAGAAAATAAACAAGACCCTAAGGCTGAAGGAAATACATTTTCCACAATAAAATAAGGAAAATAATATAGCCATTTACCTGCATACCAGTCTACTTGCTGTCTTCTGCATCACATGCGATGCCTTGCGAGCAGATCCAGCCTGGATGGTGGGTAGATTATGGGAAGTAGAGGCAGTATCTGGAGAAGTGGCACATGGGCTTGGAAAGGGGTGCAGATCTGGGGGTTGTGCAGACTAAGAGGACATTTTGTGGCTTGAAGAGCAAGTTGTTAGCCTGTGAGTTACTTGTTTATATTGAGGGTGCTGGTAGGTTTGGCCTGAGGGAAGATGGCAGCTCAGCTGACAAACTTTCAAGCTTCATTTCACAGTGATGTCACTTACAAATAGCTTGAGTCCATTTTCACAGCCCATGTCTTTTCATGATTCCCCACTTGGAAGTTCTGCTTTTATCTGCAAAGCTCAAGGCCTGATCGAAGTACCTGCCATGCTGCTAATAGTGTCAAATACAAACTTTTAATTTATACAGACATCTTAAAACAATAGAAGGCTTTTAAACTTAATAATTAAAAACAGCCACATTGACTATGCAAGGAAAGAATGCGGATGACTTGTCATCAGTGTGGATTCTTGGTATATTAGCAATCCTAATAATGGAAACAGTGACTTGTGCAGTGAGTGGCCAAAAAAGTCATGACTTCCTGTTCATACAGAACATTTCTGTAGTTAACATAAGAAGCTGTGGTCAGAGATTGCTTACAAAGGTAATTTCTCACAGCATATCCCCATGAAAAGAGTTAATCTTAAGCTCTTCCAGCTATCCATCTTCGAACACCCAGTCTTTATGAACTATAGAGGCCTCACGCCTTATATTGGCCTGTAATTGTCTGATGCTTGTCCTTTTTACCAGAGCTTTGAGAAACCATGAACTGAATGTTAAGATGGAAGAGAGAGACGTCTGTGTGTCTGTCAAGACATTAATTCTGAATGACATTTCTATGTTTCTGATATCCTTTATCCACTGTGATGATGACTGAGTTCTGAACCAGTAGAACTCTCTTAGGGGGTCTTAAATCAAGCACTCCAGAAATGAAAATTAAAACCTAAAAACATGTATGTTGGCTAATTTGATTTATTCTGTCCATGTAATTTTTTTGTGTGAAATATTTGTGTCCTCACAAAACTTTTGTTTCTACTGGATGAAGGTGCTTTTCAGTATTTTTATATTACAGATTCATATTGAACTATATATTACATATGTCTGTATAATATTTATGTGCATACATTTGTGTATCATTATTGATAATCTCTATTTGACAGTCACATGAAAATGGTCTTCCAATGCTGTTCTGTTTTCTGTGCAGCTTTTTGAAGTAATACCTGTCATCTTGCTTTCTCCAAATTTGCCGTTATTTTGATGACTCGTGATTTCTTGTTCCCTAGATAGTCCATGTTAACTAATAACCTGCTTAACTTTAGTAAAATATAATGTATGAGTTTGGGTTTTCAAAGGATTTATTTTCTTCTGCAGCCATACAAACTAGAGGCTTCTCTTTTGAAAATGAAAGATATGAAAGACAGTAATATAAAAGATGTAAAATAATTGCCAAGTGTAGTGATATACTTCATCTTGGGTCTACTGAGGGAGATCATGAGAACAGATTGTGGAATTAGGAGACAGGCACTCCGTATAAACAACACTGCTAAAAGTATAAGCAATTGCAACAACATATTTTGGTGCCGGATTGAAAGTGGACTTTTTTCTCCTATCTGGCCGTGCTACAGACATATGAAACAGTAACATATGAACATCAACCACTGCTTTCAGAGCAAAAATCTCAAGAGTCCAAATACTCTCTTTAAATCCAAAGCTTGTTCTGAGTAAATATTACAAAATATTGATGAGGAAGCATTACAGAACTGAATAATAGCTACCGCTTTGGTAAATCATTCTGATGGGGGAAAAAATATAGGACATCAGATTATGAAAATGGTATTCAGAAGCTTAGAATCAAATTCAAAATAAAATATTGCATTATTCTGTTGATCCATCCTTCAAAATTCAGAGTCTTTGATGAGGGAGTAACTTCTGGCTGTCAAAAAAAAGCAGTATGAAAAGTGTATGTTTCATTAGTGTTGTCTCTCAATATCAATGAAAAGGAGGGGTTTGTGCATTTTAACAACTGAATTTTTCAATTCTGTGGGTTTTTTTCTCCTTTTCCTTTTTTTCTTTTTTTTTTTTTTCTGTTTGATGTCTCCTGAAAAAATTCCATTTGGTTATGAATTTTTTTCCAGATGACCATTCTCTTTGGAGGTCAGTTGTCAACTCAATGGTAAACAAGAATCACAAGCTCCATGGCTGAACTTGCATTGATATTTTTTAGCCTGCATCTTCAAACTATCTGAATGGGCTACAAAAATGCCTTTGAAGGTCTGAGGTAGACCACTAATAATCTTAGCATAATTTAATAGGCAATTAGTAGTAGACTAGATGTAATTAACACAATATTAGCAGTGATCTTCACAATACTCTTTAAAACCATTTTTTTTCCCAGACGAATGTCACTTCAGCTCATACATCCTTCTGAGAGTTATCTCTCTCTCTATTGCTTTAACTTAAAGTACTGAAAGTAAATGCTTTAGTAAAATTGTACATGAAATGCTATATCCGGAAATGCTCCTCAAACAGACTTAAAGTCCTAAAAATAAGTCAAAGATTTTTCTTAACTTTAGTGGACATGTTTAAAGATGTCAAAATTTCAGAAGCTGAGTTTGGGATTCACAACTTTAAAATGAATTGCATAAAAAGTGTCACTGTATACTAAAGTTATTACTCTACCTTTTTCATGGCTTAGAGGTACCTAGGAGGTATATTGGGAAATATGGCAGTGATAAAAAGATAATGACCTTGACTGAGATGCACTGAGGCAATATGTGGTTTTGAGGCACACTAAGGACTTTGCTGGGCAGGATTGTCACCTATTTTTTTTTTCTCTGTGTGTGGTTTTCAGATTGCTGCAGATGTCTTAGAAAACATGATGCATGAATTTTAGAAAGTGAAAAATAAATAAGATGTTCTGCAGATGTGAATGCTACTTTAAAGATTACTGTCTCACAATTTAAAATCGAATTTGACAGTCAGAGGGTGATAAAAGTTCCATTAGTGGTGGAGAAAAATGATATTATTCTATTTAATGTATCAGCATTTTTCCTTCATTTAAAATGTAATTATAGGGCACCAAGAGGTTAGAAAACATTAATGATAAGAATAGTACTTATTTGGGCTGATATTGCATTAATTTGTCACGTCATACATTCTTTCCTGCTTCTTCATTGCAGTGATTCATCTTCATTGGTGATTAGAAAATATGACTTTCTATTTTAGTGATACTGAAGATGATTCTATTCTGACAGATGGAGTGCCAGGAGTAAATAGCTTTGGACATTGTGGAAAATACATCACCTGCAAAAACTTCAAAATGGAGGTATTGATATGTATGTCACTATTTGTCCTTCTTTCCAATACCTATGCAAAGATTAACGAGAATGTAGTTTGTGCTTTGTCACACTACAGATGAATTTGGTCTTCAAGTGCAACTCAATAACCTTAAAATACACAGGAGATAAACACTGAATAACAGGCTATCAACAATTTTATTGTTAAACGGATTACTAGATGACAGGATCCCAATAAGATAATCAAGCCATCAGTAAGGCTGGTTATTTCATTTCCAAAGTAACAGCTGGATGCAATTAAAAGTTACGATTCTCTCTTCTGTCATGTCGATTTTTTTAGGTCTCAGATGAATAATAGTGCTTGTTGCACCTCATCTCCTAGGTAGCTATTAGAAGTATGCCACTTTCAACTGCCAGATGTTCCTGTCATCAGTCTGACCCTGCAAAAAAACTTTCAAACCAAAAGCTGCCTCTTGTGATTTCTTCATTTTCCTGTACAGTAGAAATGAAAAAGAGTGATGAGTGGTTTATGGGTCAGAACATATGAAAACTGTCTATTTATGACTACCACTTTCATTTGAAATTCGCAGCCTGTCCTGGAATTGCTTGGTATATCTTTATCATTTTTCGAAACTATGTATGGGTAAGTCTAATTTCTGCTCCAGCTCAGGGTCTGTAGGAAGGGCTCATAGGCTCATGTTTTAGTAGAGAAACCCAACCCACACTCCTTTTCTAGTTGTCAGAGCTCCTTATACTGCAGGGCAGTAAGTGCAGTTATACAGAGCACTCAAGCCAGCAGCCCAACTTACTGCTCCTATTATTAGTTGTTCTGGACCTCACATCTCTTCATTAAAAACTTACATCAGTAAACTTGTGTAAAAGTGACTGAGATTGAAATCTAGCCCAATCTTTTGTGTAGCTGAGTGTTAATAAGATCAGGGAAAATCCAGGAAGTGATAACCTGAATGTTCATTTAAGTTATCTGGAGATTCTCATCTCCCTCTCCCTCTATTTCTCCCTACATCTACTCTTCTTTCATGTATGTGGAACTGCTATATGCATATGTATATATGTATATGCATGTGTATTTCTATGCACATATAAGGAGCTATTTCCATGTATCTGCTTATGAACAGTGTGTCTAAGTCGTTTGAAATCAGCAGACTGTCTTTAACTATTGGTATGTGTTTGATCAGTTCTCACCTGAAATATTATTATTGTTCTAAATACGAAAACTTTTCATTTTGCATATCCTGATTCAATAGCATTTCCTAGGAATGTATGAAGCAAACAGGTGCATTGTATTGCCTTCTGGAGGGATTTTTGTGATGGTGATAAGAGATTTCACCTATTTCTTGTCTAGCACTGAATAAATTGGCAGCTTTTGTTCATTAGACCCTCTGGTGGTGCAGTTCTGCTTTCTCCTTAGCCCAGACTGTAGCTCTTAGACATGTTACTATTCCAGCTTAATTGGGGGTGGGTAGTTGCTTTAGTATATATTGCAGTTAGTGGAGCTCTAGCAGCAGAACAGCTGCTTTCAGGTATTTTAGAAAATGGCTGAAAGAGCCCCTTTAATTGCTCAGAAGCATAAAATAGGTCTACAAATACTTGGACAAAAGAGTATTAAAGGGTGACTTAATTTGTGCCAGAAATACTGGATTTTGGTCTGCTTTTAAGAAGTTACCTTATCTCATGGAGTAGCACAGACCAGGACTGGACATTGCCCAGAAATTTGGCTAACCTCCATAACTGTCAGAAATCTTAGGATATTTTTAGAGGAAGTTTCAAGAAAGCAGATATTGCCTGCTTTTAGTTACATGGCTTCACTCTTATCCATACAGCTTAATGCACACAGATACAGACATTTTGATTTGGGAAGATTTTAGTGATAGAAAAAACACTTTAATTAAAATGCATTACAAACCTTTGTACATAATATTAAAGTTAAGCATTTTATGTGCTATAGTAGATACACTAGACTCAGGAAGAAAGCATCTGTATTATATGGATCTTAGTATAGAAATTATTATCAGAAGACATATGTGCCACTTAAGATAATAAAATGATCACAATTTTTTAATTCTTATTTTCTGGTACAACAACAAACCATAATGAAAATGTTTGCTTCATTTCACAATTCAGCATGTGACTTGGAAGAAGTATCTTCAAAAGATAATAAAATTCTTACAGGTAATGGAGATATAGAGGTAAAGGGAATAGTTTATATCCTGGCACTGCATATTGTTCTAGTGGTTAGGATTATTTGCAAGTTCAAAGTCTTGAATGTTTCTCAGACTGACAGCTTAAAAAGTGAAGAGTTCCTTTAAAAGTCTAGAAATCAGAAAATAATTTACCATCTCATTGCAAGATATTCTGTATTTGCATGAGAGCACCATATTTTCCTCCCATAAAAAAAGAGCAGACAAGGTTCTTTTGTTTTCTTGTAGCAATGAGCAAAGGGTGACTTGAGAGGATGTTCAAACATGGCAGTGATTAGATGCACAGAATTAACATCTCATTGAACACAGTGGACATGAGAAAGAATTTGTCTGTCTAAAAGTCAGTAGACAGCCTATTATATGTAGGATTTTATTCTTTTGTTTCCTCACTGTAGCATTTATTTACTATCTGATTATTACTTTAAGAGCACAAAGCATATTAAGTACAAGCAAGCATATGTGGCATTTTTAAAAAGTGCTCAGAACTGCAAAATCAAGACTTTACTTGCCTAGGAGACCTCCATGAATCCTGTAAAGCAGACAGTTGACTTTCCTGGCATCTGCAGTCCTTTTCACACAGATAAAGATACTTCTTTCCAGTATATAAATCTTCAGTAAAAAACTGTCTTCAGATCTGCTAAATTCCTGCCATCAATTAACACACTACTTCTCATTTTGTACTGGCTACTGCCAGGTAGACAACTTATTCTGTTTCTCCTGCAGATGAGCTGTTCTGGCTAGTTTCTGCAACGATTTGTACTTTTTTGGCACCTGCATACTCATGACTGTCAGTCTGGCCTTTTCTTTGGGCATATGTTCTACAGTTGAATAATGCATTGATAATAAATGTAGCTGACAATTTCATTATTGCTTCCTTGAAGTGCAACATTATCTGTCTCAGGATTTTTATTCGAAAGATTTAAGACATGTGATTCTAATATTCAACAATAAAGTCTTTTGAACATCTCCAGTTCAGGTTATCATCATCCCTTAGGATGATTTTGTGCAGATAAAACACAGATGAATATAGCTGATAGTGTGATTTAATGCACATTATTTATATGCCGCCATTACTGCTTTTGTAGCTATTTAATTTTAATCCTGCCTACTAATCCTCACTTCATCTGTTTTTTTATAATTTCTATTTGATGTTTTCCATGCATAACCACTTAATGGAAAATTTCTTACAAAGAAAATTAAGTACTCTCAGCAAGTGTAAGGATGTAAGTACAAGTATTGTATCGATGTAAAAAACACAAAAGTGCAGGATATACCTTTTCTTACCCATATTCCTATTTGCAAAGCAACATGGTTATGCCTTCTGCTGCTAATGTCTATTACCAACTAGATGCAACTTACACAATCTACTAGATACAAATTAGACAGCTAAGGAAAAGGAATTAAAATAGATATTTTCTGGCCCTCGGTGTTTAGATACTGATGAGGATGATGCAGTTGGTAACGCCACTAGTGTCCATTTTTCACAGAATCATAGAATAGTTTCAGTTGGAAAGGACCTGAAGATCATTGAGTTCCAAACCCCCTGCCATGGGCAGGGGCACCTCGCATGAAACCATATCACCCAAGACTTCATCCAACCTGGCCTTGAACACAAACAGGGATGAAGCATTCACAGCTTCCTTGGGAAACCCATTCCAGTGCTTCACTATCCTCAAATGTATGTCAAAAAAGATATATATTTTGAGATATATCTTATATCAAAAGATATAAGGACTTCTTCCTTATATCTAGTCTAAACTTCCCATGTGTAAATTTGAACCCATTACCCTTCATCATGCCTCTGTAGTCCCTAATAATGAGTCCCTCCCCAGCATTCTGATAGCTCCCATTCAGATATTGGAAGGCTGCTATGAGGTCTCCACGCAGCCTTCTCTTCTCCAGGCTGAACAGCCCCAACTTTCTCAGCCTGTCTTCATTTGGGAGGTGCTTCAGACTCCTTATCATCCTTGTGGCCCTCCTTTGGACTTGTTCCAAGAGTTTCATGTCCTTTTTATGTTGAGGACACCAGAACTGCACACAATACTCCAAGTGGTGTCTTTTTATTGTTATTGCTCTCCTGATTTTTCCAGTTATCTGGAATCATCCTAATTTCCAGAGGCTCGGTCAGGATCAAGACTGCAATGTGGTGAGTACTGTACAAGCACAGAATAATCTGTGTATCTAACTATTTATATGATCTCACTGCTTCTTCCTGAAGACTATAGTGCTGGCTTGGAGCACTTCCTTTCTAAAAGTAAATATAAAATCCTAAGTAGATGTAAAATCCTAGGTCTTCTAATGTCAAACATCTACATTTCAAGATCTTGAAATTGTAAAATTGTCTTGTGCGTTTTCTTTAAAATAGTGGGGACTCCATTTTATATGCACAAGGTTTTCCCCTACCTACTTTGTTTCCAGAACAAAGACTTTATTTTTTTTTTTTTTATTTCTAAAAAAAAAAAATAAATCAGATTATGTAAGATCTTATTTTATGTTCTCAATGCAACAACTGTTGAAAAAATATTAAAGACATATTTGCAGGATGTATGGTATGTCCCCTTTATCTACTAGGCTAAGAAGTAAATGGCAGTACAGATGAGGAAGCTCTATTGGTGGCATGTTCGCTGCTGTTTCAGGTTCTCTTAGGTTTTTGGTTAGGGTGGAGGAAAATAACATCTTAAAGTGAACTTTACAGAGATGGTCACCTAAAATTAAAACGAAGAGGTAAACGTGAAACAATAAAGAATTAGAAAAGGTCATGCTGCCCTGAAATATTGTGGTGTGGGACAGGCGCTGATAGAGAACACTGTGATCCATCTGTTTGGTGTCATAACTTGGAAAAGAAGCATAACATTTCCTATACGTACAAACTTAAAATTGAAATGCTGTTATGTCTCCTATCTTTATGTGAGGTACTGCTAAAGGCTCTGCTTTTGCAACTTTCAGAACAGATTGCTATGAATATGGAGGCACAGGTGGTTATTGCTGGAAATCCACAGGGGTGGAGACAGCTTTTTATATAGATCAGCTGGGGCTCAAAATGTTATTTGACAAGCAGCATCACCCCTTTCAGTGAGTTGCTCAAGACTGAATCAGCTGGAAATGCAGTATTAAATGTGTATATTGTTTTAGAGCTGATTTATATTGTAAAATATATTTATATTCTAAAATACAAGTTGAGAGCTCCTATTGACATCTTTCCACCATGTCATTAAAAACTGGCAATCTAAATTACTGTGAAGCTTAGTTATTTGCATTTTGAAAAATAAAACAGATTTACTTATTTACTTACAATTTCACTAAATTTGTTTTTTCCTAGATGTGTTGCATATGTGGCTTTGGTTTATTACCCTTTATCTTAAAAGTAAGGAAATATTTCCTTGATTACATATGGATATCCATTTATCAATAAAATAAAAATATGTTCTTGACATTTTTGTTTTATTTTTAGTGGGATATACTTTGTATCTTTTAATTTATTCCCCTTGATGTTTTTAATCCTTCTGAATCAACATGGTTTCATAGTGAATTTCAGTGTTTTGTCATCATACAGCTTTTAACATGTTTGATTTTTCACATTTGCTATCTGCTTAATTTATTTTTTTGCTTCTCAAATGTTTTATAGGCACTACACCAACGCTGATACTGTATTTGTGTTGGCTTAGAACTTCCTTGTAATTTAAAATCTCACTGGTAGATCTCAGAGAGCAGACTGGCTTGGGCTTTCACATCCAAGAAATGTAATCTATACTGTATTTCTGCAGGTTTACTATCTTAGTGATGTATGGCATTTGACATAACTTCTCTGAAAAGACTATGAGAAGTTTCTTGGATTTGGATACATTATATATTTCTAGTTTTGGTTCACATGTTTTCCAGCATTTATTTTTGCATTCTACTTCCAGTAGCTCAGGCATCTTACCTGAAGCCATCCTCTGTTGCTTAGTTTGGAATCAGTCCATATATAAGTGCAGGGTCAGTTGGATGCTGCCCCAGACTCAGCCTGGGCTTTCTAATAGTGCAAGTGAGAAAAGTGCACTGAAGCTGTGAATCTTTTCTTTTCCCATAATCCAGAAGTCTTGTAAAGTCTAGGATTGTCTAGCTATTTCTTCTTGATATATTATAGTTTAACAACATAAAGGAATTTGTTAATCACTGTTACTCTCCTGGCCCACCTTGAGCTGCTTTTCATTGAGCTGCAAACAGAACCTTTTTTATTGAGCACTTGAAAATATGGATTTCTTCTGTTCAGTGTTACATCCCATACACCATAGATGCCTCCACAAGTGCATGCAAATGGGTGAAATGCCTGAAACCTACTGTTAGTCACAAACTTTGTATATTGAAATACTTGATGTATTTAATCTTCAGAAGTCTATGAGAAAAGCAGATGTACACTACCTCTGAAAGATAGCCTTTAACTTCATATTTTCATCACTGACCTCTAGAAGACATTAGATCCTGTATTTTGTCTTCATAGGGGAGGTGCTCCAGTCCCATGATCATCCTCGTGGCCCTCCTCTGGACTTGTTCCAACAGTTCCATGCCCTTTTTATG
>JAOEHY010024609.1:0-12216 GCA_025447955.1 Psilopsiagon aurifrons | reverse complement strand
CCCTGCACTGTTAAATAGTTTTGCTGGCGTGGGGACATGTCCCACATCTGCTCCTCGCTGCTCCTTCATACCGGGAACTTGAACCATCTGCACAGAAATTAGAAGAGAAGGATGGCCAGCTCTGCTACACCCAAAAAACTGCAACAGTGACAGCTGCTGGCTTTGGGATGCAGCTCAGATATGTCAAGTAGTTCAATTTTTAACTCGCCTCTTCTTACTTTGTTTCCTTATCCTTTTGTTAAGACATAAATGACTGAAGGAGAATGACAAATGCAAAGAATGGAACATTTGAAGCTTTGAATCCATCAAACAAAAAGCATTGCCTTTCCCAAAGCTGCCCAAACAGTCTTTTCTGAATTGAAATATTTCTCAAGAATACTTAAAATTATTATTTTTCAGCCTATGGAAAATTCATTTCACGTAATATGGGAAAAATCAAGACATGGCTGAACTGCGCTTTGTGAGTCCCAGCTGATGAGAAAGGCAAAACATTACATCAGTCATGTTAGGATTGTGTGGGAGATAAAGCAGTGTTATTGTGGTTTCCATTTGGCTTAGAAATGAGCCCACCTATGACTGGAAATGGACATAATGCAGACAGAGATTACAACAAAATAAACTTCTAACCTGGCCATGAAACTCTAAATGCAGTTATGGTTTGAATTTGTGGACTGTAACTTAAGCATAAATCCAAAATTGCAAACTTCTTGTTTCATAAGGCTTGGCTAAGAAAACATAAGGTGTGATTCACTTCAGTCATGAAAAGAAATAAAAACTAAATGTTCCCTGCAACTCACCCATTCTGAGAGTTACTTTGCAGGTATTTTGCATGCTAAGGTGCACTTTCTAAGATTAAAACCCTCAAACTCATGGAATTAGTCTCAATTTTTCATAAAGTACTGTTTCTGATGACAAGAATTTATGAAGTATGCCTCAAAGGAAGACTAGAGCCTGAAATAAACAGATGAGGAAAACCTACTCCACAAATGAAGTTTTACCTTTATAGCCAGGTAATAAAATGCTTTTGAGTAGTAAAATGTGAATTTTCACCTCTTTTGCAGTATTTTTGTTATGAGTAATTGCAGCCACCCTGGATATTTCTAATAGTAAACCTAGCCACTAATTATAGGTCTTGACATCTTCACAATTTCATTGACTCACTGAAGAGGTAAGCTCCACTGGGAAATCAGTATTTTGCCTATAAAAGCATTTGGGTTTTTAATTTATTTTAGTATCTACATGGCCTAGTGTTGAGATGGGGGAAGCAGAATTTCCCATGCTACCTTCTCCAGGTCATTTGTTACGTGCTAAACACTGATATTCACATGCCATTTACTTCTTCTGGGTAACTAGTCCTCACCCTTTCAGCCTCTGCTCACCAAATCTATTCTTTTCAAGACAGAATCTTTTTTTCACCCACTTTCTTTAAATTTCTGCTAATTTTACGTATTCCCTCTGCCATGAGGTATGCCAGGCATATTCCAGATGAGTCTTCCCAATCCTAAGGTCAAAAGGTTTTGACACTTTATCTGGTTCACCCTTCTGACCATTACACATTTCAACCTAAACCTGCTTTATGAACCAGGGAGTACTGAGCAGATTTTGCTATTATATCTCTGTGCAGGTTACATTATTAAAAAGGGAAAAAAAAAATATTGATTTAAATACTAATTTACACATCTATGCTAATTTTTAAGTGCTCTCCAAATTAGTGAAATATGATTTCCCGGATTCTTATGTAATTTGTGCCAAAAGAAGGAACTGTAGTCATTTTCCAAATTAATTGTTATTTTGTTACAGCATATTTTATAAGGGCTCAGTGTGTCTTTTCAGCATGTAGAAGTTAGAGTGACTGTGGAAAGGTGGATAATAGTATTTGGGCATAAATTCATTCAAACATAGCATCTGCATTAAATTTTCTCTTTTCCTTTCACATTATGAAGCACTTTGAAAATTCCTTTTGACATCTTACTAAAAGGCCGTGAGGAGCAACTTTCTTCTGTTTTTTCCTTTTCATTAGTAAACTTTTCATTTTCCAAAGTTTTGTTTCAAGATATTTCAAGCAAGACTGTGCCATATTTTCTGTTAATATTAAACATTCTATTCATAACATGAATTCTATCTTTTTTTTTTTGCTCTGCTGTACAGGTTTTCCTTTCTTGAACTTAGGAAACCATGACGAAACTGGAAATTGAAGTCAAGAGACCTCCATCTCTAGAGCAGCTCTCAGAGCTTCTTGCATGGAGCAGGAAAGACCCAACTCAGTGCAAGAAGCAGAGCAAAGCACATAGTAAAATCGAACAGACTGTTTTGAAGGCAAAAACACATTTTGGAGATAACAGCATGATATTTACTTGCTTGGATGCAGAAAATTTAAAAGTGTTACTGTTCATCTATCTAAATGCTTCACAAACAAGAGACACACACAAAGGACCAAACCTATCAAGCAATACGGTTTTCTTCTTGATAAACTGGTCACCATCCCAACTCTGCAAGCACAACTTCACACATTCTTTGGTAAGAAGCATCTACCCCACATGGCAGTAGCTTGGGTATATCAGATGTACCAGGTATAGGTGACCACTCTGTTTCCAGGTTGATACCTTCAGGGATGCCACAGCTAAAATGACTACTACTTCAGGTTACACTTAGGCAAATGAAAGTTTGGACTTATCAAAACCTCTATTGTGTTTCTTCTGCAGATACTGCAAATACATTCAAAGAAGAGAAAATATAAATGACGTCATTATACATGGTTACACTAAGCTTAAATAGGTGCAAACCCCAGTGCGTGATGCAAGAGGTAATTCTTTCATTATTTAGTTGTACCTGTTGGCTATTTACATTTAATTTGTCTTTTTCCTGGTAGACAGTAATTAACGAAGCAGCCTTGCCAACCAAGAAGTGAGGGCTTTATACTGGAGCAGAGCAAATTAAACTTTGATGCAATGGTGATGACTGCCAGCTACTTAAAGGTGAATCATAAAGGGTTTAAAAACCCTGCTCACAAGATTCTCAAATATGAAGAGAAGCCTTTAGATTTAAATGGTAATTAGCGCTGTAGTTAAACAGAATTTGAAATTAAAATGAGGACCCACACATTTTCCTGGAAATTGATCTTAACTTCTCTGGCCAAGATGACTATTTCATAATAAACCTGCTGGAGTTTGAATAACTGTTTATTCCCAAGCCAGTATTTTCCATGCCTGGGGAGTAAATCCTTCGGTAGCATTAGTCTTTGGTGTTTTAGGAACAGCTGCCCACTTCATCTGAGCAGCAACCTGTGGTCTGACTATGTGGCATCACATCCAGGAATGCCTTGATTCATGCTAATGGGTTCTGCAGAACTCGATCCAGCCTGGTGGATTTTCAAGAGCAATCTAAGAGCCATCTTCCTTTCACACCTTTGCACAGCCAAACACCCTACAGGCCCCTGCTCAAACCTAAAACATTTAGCCTATCAAAGACACACTGCACAGAAATAGCATTTTGGCTGCATGATTCCTGGCCTCCTGTCTGTGCTTCAATCCCTTCATATGCCCTCAAAGGCAGAATTACTAATGTGTATGTACCAAGACTCCAGATACAGCAAGCAAGGCCATCAATGTTCACAGGGTTGCCACAAATAAGAGGTTTACATGTGGATATTGTACTCATTTCAAGTCTGAGAGCAGCACTGCAGTAAGGCCAGATGCTGCTTCCAGACACACTGCTGCTCTGTCCCTATGTGGGACTCACGGGGCTTGCAGATTTTTGGATGTCAACCTTGTCTCCTGCTCCTACAGCCTGACTTGGGTTAGCCAAGCAAGAAATCTAAATAGACATCATTACTAACAAGGTTATGTAGCAAGTGACAGTTTGCACACTCTGCGAGTCTTCTATGAGTGCTGCTGCCTTTGCTATGCTGCAAATGTATATTCCACAGTTTAATGAATGATGGCTGAGTAGGTCAGAGTAGACAACACAGTCAAGCAGGGAGATGGCTTTATCACCTGTGTGTGTTGTAATTTCCTTTGGACTTCATGGTCTTCAATATTATCTGGGATGATAACAGCAACTGACAATATTTTTAATATTCCTGTTACTCCAGTGGTGTTAGGACTATGCTGCTTTGTCTTGCTCACTGCTTCCCACCCAAAACTATGCTGAAGGCAATTAGTAACTAATATCGTACTTATACCTTGAAACTTTAAGACAGTGCTAGGATTTGTTCAAGTGGTTCCAATGCCTTTATCACCTGGATTCCAGTTCTACAAGTATTTCTGTTTGAAAAAGCCTGTATTTTGGGATTTGGAGACCATGTGCCAGAAATCCAGTCCTAAGCACAGAAGAAATGAAGACTCATTGTGGAGTTTCAGACCCAAAAGGAACTCACTGACCAAAGTGGCTGCCAACTGGAGCTGAGGTCCTTGATTAAAAAGACAATAGTCTGCAAAAGCTTAAGGGACAATTGAACACAAAGCTGGCCACAACATACTTCAGTGCTGCAGCTTTGCAGAGCAATGGGCAGGTGAGATCAGGATGGACCACAAGCCTTTGAACTTGAATTTACAAAGACACCTCCATTGAAGTGCACCTTGCTTTTCTGAAATTGGAGTTTTAGAGTTGGGGCCAAAAAGGGTAATAATAAGGTAAAGAAAAGGTAGGTGAGCCTGTTTGGAAAACAGCTGTTTGACAGTGCCAGCCAAGAAGAGACAGTCACTGCAGAGAGCTTACAAACTCCCAAGTCCAGAAGAAAACTGCAGGAGGTCCTCTTTGGCATTCTATCTGCCAGTCTGATCCAGATCCTCTGGTGTCAAGCAATGGCTCTTAGGTACAAATAGGCTGACAGGACCTTCACTACATTCCAAGGCTGCTTGTGCATCTATACCAAGTTTTTACATTAAGCCATTTGCAGTTTTTCCAGTGTACACTGTAGAGGAGAGTTTCTACAGAAGGAAATTCTCAGACTGCTTCCCAAAACAGACTTTAAATCTGACAAGTGGAATACACTGGGAGTTTTATATACTCTAAATTTCAGTGATTTACAACATGTGCTCCAGACTGCCTGGGCTCCAAGAACATATGAAGATAAAGGAATAAAAAAGAATTAACAGCATTATAGGACACAACAGCTTACTCCTGTGTTGAAGCTGAGGTTTGATATATATCACTAGTATTGGATCATTTTATCCCCTCTTCTTTGCAGTCAGCAGAGATCCTGCATTATTTAAATCACCAGAAACAGCACTAGTTGGAGACACCAGTGACTCTAACTTCAACATTTAAGGTTTTTCTACTGCTTATTTCACTCAGGACTTACCCTTCGATGAAGGAACTCTCTCCCACCACTCATTGTTATGTGCAGCTCTGCATGAAGTTTGCTAAACATCATTGTAAGAGCTGCCTACATTGCTTCCCTGGGTGCTGCAGTGCCTAGGTGTAGTCAGAGACTCAGAATTGCCTTTTCATGGCTCATTTTTTTATGAGCTTTTGGAAACTGCCTGGAGTCACTTTTGCAGTTCTAGTGCTGTGGAATAAAAATTTTCCTTTTCACTCTCTGAAGCCATAGTGCACATATACACCAGAGACTTACTGAGGGGAGAAGCAAACATTTGTTCCCACCTAATGACTTCTGCTCTTTAGTCAAAATAGCACAGCTTATTAGAAGGTAGGATGGAGTCTGAGCCCTCCAGCCTTCTCCAAGCAGGTGTGATCTTTTCTAGTGTTGAGTGCTTTGGGGAACTTCTCCTAAGGCACATAATTTTGGGGATTTGCAAGGCTGATCCATGTACTAGAAAAAGGGGAATACTTGTTAAGCATGAAGAAAACATCACTGTACCATACTGTCTTCACATATTCTCTAATCATTTTAGTATTCATCATATTCTGGGATAAAAGAGCAATCATAGAATGGTTTGGTTTGGAAGGGAGCTCAAAGCTCATCCAGTTTTGATCCTCTGCTATGTGCAGGGACACCTTCCACTAGACCAGGTTCCTCAAAGCCCCCTCCAACTTGGCCTTGAACACTGCCAGGGATGCGGCAGCCATGGCTTCCCTGGGCAACCTGTGCCCGTGCCTCACCGCTGTCACAGTAAAGAACTTCTTCCTAATACCTAATCTAAATCTATCCTCTTTCAGTTTAAGGCCATTCCCCTTGCCCTATTGATACTACTGCCAAGGTGAATAATTGTATCACCTCTTCATCAAGAAAGCTCCTACCCTGTGTGCCTGCAGCAGTGGGCTTCCTTGAGCTCATGCTTGGGAGGGGAGGGAAGGGAACTCACAACTGGATTCCATCTGCGTCTGATGATGTGTGCCGACAGTCTCAAACCAAGAAGCCATTAACTGACATTTTCCATCTACAGTCAAGGCAAACCCTTGCTCAGTAGGATCTAGTTTGCAACCACAAGTAGGCTTCACAAGGTTAATTCAACACTCATGAGTACTTCAGACTACTACTTAGACCATGTGCATCGCATTTAGAGATGCGGACATTACAAAATAAAACTCCATTATCAACTCCCTCATCTATAATCTTTTTTCACACTGTTCTGCCTTATGATGTCTGCTCTAAGGTCAGTATTTAGTGTTCATCATTGTAGTCTAGCAATACCTTCAATTATCCTTTACTTTCACACTAATGCTCTTCACAACTGGCTCTTAGGAGATGAAACACCAATTTAAATACATTCTTTTTCTTTGTGGTTTTCAGAAAGAAAGTCTTCTTTGCAGTTTTAGTGACTTGCCTACACACACAGACATTCGAATGAACTTATGGATCTCTTTTTTTTTGCCTCAGGAGTTCATGACAACTGCAATTCTTGTTTTTAAATACATATTTCTTTTCAGGTCAAGATAGCTAAAAATGTCTGCTTGTGCAATGAAATTAGTTGCAAACAAACAATAAGTGAGAATTGAATTTATCTCAGGTTATCTGAAAACTGTGATTATCTACCATACACGTGATTGTTGTACTATCTTAACTTGCTTTTGCTTAGAAGTGTTGCACTTTTAATTACCATTTTTTCACTATTGTCCTCATCTCTTACTGGAGATTCTTTTTTTATACATACACACATATATATGTATATGTATATACGCACACACACTCATCAAAGCTCTTGACCCTGCTTTTGGTAATTAAAGCATCCTACCAAAAAATAATTTGGATATCATTTCCTAATTTCGATCTTGTTTTCACCTAAACAATTTCATTTTCATCAATTTAATAAACACCTTATCATAGCTTCTCTCCTTAGGGATTGAACAGTATTTCCTATTTTGGAAGTAAGTATTAGTTTGCCTCATTGTTTTTCATTATTTGAAAATTTAGCACAAGCATAAAAGAATAAATAAAAATTCTATATTAACTATCTATTGTAATTGGAACAGCATTTACTATTCTTAGCAATATTCATAAAAAACACTTGCCCTAATTCTTCAGTCATCCTCTATGAAAATGCTTGGAAAAAGAATTAACTAATTGGAGTAGATTATATTGAACAAGGATATTGGGGTTCACTTTGAACAAAGGAGAACACGCAACTCATTAAAGCTCTGCATTTTAAGCATGACTGGGGGAAATTCCTGCTCCCTTAAGGTATCTTCAGTACCTATTCCTAAAATATCTTCACCATGTCAATAATGTGGGCATCAGGAGTGCATGTCAGGAGAATCTACAGTAACTAAATAACCTGCTGAACAACAGAGAGTCTCCTGAAGCATCTCCTGGGCTGCCTACTCTAAAAGAGGTTTGATCCCACTTCTGATTACAGATCATTTTACTACTAGTTTCACACTCCAAATTAAGAGAACACTAATAGCACTGGAAGAAACTCAAGTAATGATTGAAAGAGAAGGAGATTTAAAACACAGGAAGACAGAAGCCTCTTGAGGTTTGTTCTATAAACTTACAGAAGTAAACAGAACCAAGGGAGGAGAAGCATGACAGATGTTGGTTCAGCATAAATTCTCACCAGCTTTTGTTGTACTTCCTAAGAGCAAATATGGGTGGAGGAGGGTGACAAGTCACCCATCCCCATGCCCAGAAGCACCACCAGCTTGATCTCCCCTGCCAGCCTGACATCTGGGCTGGCACAGGCTGCAGGCATAGCTGGGGACTCCTCCAAAAGACCTAGAGAGAATGGAAACCCAGCTCATTTCTACCATCAGAAATCCCTGTAGATGACATCCCACCAGCAGCCTTTACATTTTTAAACTGAATTTAGAGACAATTAAAATAAACTTCCAGAATGAGCATAACATTTCTCAGGGCAATCCTGTAGTTCAGCTATTCTGCTTACCAGCAATAGCTGCTCTTTGTGGAGAAGCAGCAGCAACATCCATCTCCACAAGCATGCAAAGCAGGCTCCCTCAAAGCCATGTAACTGGCTCTGTAGCTTCTTCAGCCCCACCACCTGTGGGTTTGGGACAACAGCTCATGAGGGGATAGTTTTAATACAGGTTGTTAACTAGCTCTTTATAAAGGTAGCTTTTTCATTTTCTTCTGTGTCTGAAGATGCTACCAATTAATGTTAAAATCCAGTATAAGATTGTCTTCGAAGAGTCATCTTGTCAGTCTCAATTCTCTCTTTAGTCAGTGGAGGGAAAACATAGAATCATCGAATGGCTTGGGTTGGAAGGAACCTTAAAGATCATCTAGTTCCAACCCCCTGCTAAGGGGGTTCACTAGACCAGGTTGCTCAAAGCCCTGTCCAATCGGACCTTGAGCACAGGGATGGAGCGTCTGCATTGGGATGAGAAGCATTTTTTGATGGGATTTCTTATTCTACTGATTATGATAGAAATCTACAAGGCAAAGTATGATAGATACACATTTGTTATAACATAAGCATATATGTAGGCTTCTGCTTTTGGTCGGACAAGTTCCACATCTTATGCTTGATACTGGTACTTTGATCCCATAAATCTTCTGAAACTGCTCTTGATAGGAACACACTTTAATGTAGGATAAGGAGATCATTAAAGGTGAAAACCTCTCTGAAAACTGAACAAACAGAAACTTGTAAGTTACCATAACCCAAAGTAAGTCTTCACCAGAATTCATTTGTATGTACGCAGTACTAAAACAAAGAACAGTACCTATTTATTACTAGCCTTCAGATAAAAAAAATGAAAAGGCAATAAATATTGGAAACTAGTAAAATAGACATTAGAGAAACCCTGAGATATAAAATTGTGAAGGCAACTCAAAGAAAAGAATGACCACCTTCATTTAGCTGCTGCCTGGCCATTGCATCTGGGAGGTCATAAAAGTGCTTGGGAAATGCAGCCTGGAGAGGACTTCCAGCATCTTTCTGAAAGACCACTTGTCTCCTGAAAAGGGATGCTGTCATAGTAAAGAGGAAGAAATGGGCTGAATGCTAAAATATTCAAAATGCCATAGATAATTGAATAGTTAATATGCTCACTAATTCAAGTTCAGTATGCCTCAAAATGGCATTCTCAAATGTTTTCATTTTTTCTTCATCAGATTCACGTGGGGTCCTTCTTGGGCTCAAATACCTGTTAAAGTGCGGGCATTTAGTAGAATGAGTGTATTGCCAAATCTATGACAGCACAACCCTGCCTGCATGGAGCTGCAGTTGCAGCCTTCTCCAATCTGCTGCTCTCCAGCAAACGTCCATATGGTTTGGTGCTCTGCTCAGAGAGTTAAAGGGATTTATTGCATGTAGTTTTTCACAATGAAATTCTGCCAGTGATGTGAATAGATTTCTCAAATTTTATTTCACTTTTGTCTGTACATATGAAATCCCCACTTGCACATGAAGAAAAAGTAACTGTGCCTTGATGTAGCACTTACATAAAATCATAGAATCATCCAGGTTGGAAAGGGCCTTTAAGATTGTCAAGTGCAGCCTTTACCCCACGACTACCATGGCCACCAGTAAATCATGTCACTGAGAGCCTCATCTACACAGTTTTTGAATACTTCCAGGGTCGGTGATTCCACTGCTTCCCAAGGAAGCCTGTTTCATGTGCAAATCCTGCTTACACATGCACATGGAAGTGCAGCTCCTCACCAGGGAGCACATTTCCTTAATCACACATACCTGTTAATGGAAAAGCACAAATGGAATATGTTTAGCACTTTGTCATAGAAAATTATTATCTTAAGGTGTCTGAGGCAGTGTTCTTTTGTTTCACTTAAATCTTCCTGATGAATTGAATGGCGAAATCTTCAGCTTTGTGGAGAAGCCGAGGAAAGTGCCTTGCCAGCAGTAGTGCCACACATTATGCCCCAGTTTAATTCCTGAGTGCCCCCTGAGGGTTTAACCCATTGGAAAAAATGAAAATATGCTCTCAAAGTGAGGCCCCTGCACCTTTCCAGAGTGGAGTTACAGCCGAAGCCACAGCTGGGGCCCTTTCTCTCATCTCCTCTGGGCTGGCACTCAGAAGAGATGCTGGCAGCCACTAGGGTCCACACCACCCAGGGATGATGGTGAATACTCTCAGGTATGAAGTGTCTGGTTTTGAACATATATGATATTTTTTGAATTAATAGTTTACATTTGCAGAATTTTCTCTGACCAAAGCAGTGGCTCAGCAATATTGTGACTCTAAAAACATTCCTTGACTTTCCAGGATACTTCCAGTAACTTGTGGACATAGGCAAGGCAGAAGGACTTAGTGCTAACGCACTATTCACAGGAAGGTTAATAACATTTGGGGATGTATCAGGCTGAGAGCTGTAAGATTTATCTGGCACAAATTCAAATTGGATTTAAGGGCTTATATAAGAGAAAGCTGGTGAATGATTTCAGTTGGGTTCTTCACGCAGGGAAGAATTTCAATTCTAAAGCTAAATGCCTCCAAAGTTTCAGTCAACTACAAATATAAGTAATATTAATGTCTTCAGATGCTCTGGTGCAAAGAGAAAGAAACATTCTCTGCCATTCTTCTGTAAAAGATTTCCTCCTACCCCAATGGCTTAAAGATACGTTGAGGATCATAAAGGAGGATGGATGGATCTGTTTCAGCAGAAGGCAACTCCAGCAGAAGATTATTGGCAAACCCTGCTCTTCATGCCTCTCCATCTTTCTCTTCCATTGATCGCTGAGGACCGCTAACTACAGCTTAAATGCCTTGGTTAAGAGGTGAAGAGCATTAACTCAGTAGTGCTGTAGTAGTGCTTTCCTGGGCTTTGAATTCCTGGAGTAACTCAGTGCAAAAGAATTTTGCTGTGCATAAATGTTTACCTGTCTATTCTCCTGCTTGGAAGGTGAAAATTAAACCAGCAGCCTGGGTGTATACCACAGATCTTTAGGGTCTTCTGTTCATACATGGCCTGTCTATGAAAAAAGTGGCTCATGTAAAGCCACTTTATCGGCAGTGTGGAAGAAGAATAGGTTAAGCAGACAGAGAACAAACCTCCAAGAAGTGTTCCCAGCCCTTCTCTCCCCACTAGATACCAGCACCATGAATCAACTACAACCCAGCTCTGCCAGGGGAAGCACCAGGAATGCCCACAGCATGATATCTGCTCCCAAACCCAGAGCCACCTCCAGGCACAGAGGAAAGCTCCCCCCGGGCACAGACTTAATGAAGAAAAAGTATTTCCAGTCTCTGGCACAGCTCAGTAATATCTCACATGGGAGAAGCCTTCAAGGAGATCAGATCTCATCTTAAGCACTCAAATATGTAAATGCATGCAACAATTTCCCTTGCTTCAGCTTCCCTGCCATTTTTCCTCATACATATGTTTGTGTGATATCAAATGCAGCAGAAAAGGGTCCTGCAACTTTCTCAGGGTCAGAGCAGGTCTGCCCAACTCCAGGGGCACCCACAGCCTGTCTTCAGGGCAGGACTTCTGAAGACAAATTTTTGATCTCCTAGGAAAAGGTCTTAACCCCTGCCCAGCTGCACTCAGGTGTTCCCCGGCCCCACCTCCCCACTGAAGTGGTGTTCAGCATACACTCAGCTGGTGAAGCCCTTCAAATGCTCCCTTACAGGCAAATGGGAAAAGTTTGAAGGGAGAAATCCAGATTTCTCAGAGATAGACTTTTCTTTCTCAATGCTAGCTATTGCGGGATGAAAGGGGAAGTTAACCTGTAATGAGTTATGCCAAAATGCTCAAAAACTATATAAACAGTCAAAAGAGTTAATCCTAGAAATGGCAAACTGAGTTGCATTCCCATGTCCAGGATTCGTGTTCATGTTTTGCATGGCTGAAATGACCTCTGTGCCTGGCAAAATCTTGGACCAGATTCTCCT
>JAOEHY010024606.1:6185-17313 GCA_025447955.1 Psilopsiagon aurifrons | reverse complement strand
GGGGGGGCTGAAAATTATGTATGCTAAAAAAATTGGCTAAAAGATCCCTTTCCAAAATCTCACCTGAAGTCAATGCACATTAATGAGAAAACTCAATCTGCTGAGAAAGAAATGGCAGCTGCAATGGTTTACTGCCGCTGTAAGATGTGAAGTTGGTACTATTTATCCATCCCTTTCTTCTCTGGGAAAATCAAGAATATCCCAAAGCAGAAACAAAAGGATCATGACCTTAATGTTCCCCAAAGCTGAAGTAACTAACACCACTTGCAGCATCCTGCAGCAGGCAGGCTGCAGCTTTCAGGCATCATTCAATGACAGTTTTCCTCCAGTAGCAAGAGAGCTCCTAATCTCTTCAGGCCTAATTCTGTTTTTTAACTCCTGTACCTCAGTTTATGTCCTTTTATTTGTACAAATATAATGCTATATCGGACTATACTAAAATCAGACAGCTGAAATGAATCAGATTAATATCCCCCCTTAAAAAAAAATCTTTTCTGAAGAAAAGAAATTAGACATTTCACAGATATAGTGTACAGTGCAGGTTGCATGGGCACAAGGAGAGCATCTATGAACTCTGGAATCATAAGCATAAATCATAATGATAATGTCTGTTTTATAAAGCAGACCTTAAAGTCAAAGCAATATCCGAGTTATAACTTCTGAAATGGTCATTAAAGTTTAAAATCTGTAAGAAATATTTGTACCCTCTGTAAAATTAGTTCTAAAGGGCATTTGAAAGACAGGTCTTAATCTGCATAGGAAAGATACAATCTCTCAGATTATATATCCCATGTATATAATAAATACAAAATCAAGAGTGTGTTGACCTTGGCTGTCTGCCAGCTGCCCACCAACTTTTGTCTTGCTCCCCCTCCTCAACAAGACAAGGGGAGAAAATAAGACAGATATCTCATAGGTCAAGATAAGGACAGGGAGCTCGCTCACCAATTCCCATCACAGGCAAAACAAACTCAACTTGGGGAAATAAATTTTATTGATAATTAATTGTAACAGAGTAGGATAGCAACAAATAAAAGCACGCCTAAAACCCTCCCCTTCATTCTTCCCAGGCTCAACTTCACTCCCAACTTCTACCTCCCCTCCCAGGCAGTGCATAGGGATGTGGAATGGGGGTTGCAGTTAGCCTGTAACACTTGTCTCTGCCGCTCCTTCCTCCTCATGCTCTTCCCCTGCCCCACTGTGGGGACCCTCGCATAGGAGACAGTCCTTCCAAACTGCTCTAATGCGTGCCCTTCCCATGGGCTTCTCCATCATGAGTCCCTTTCATGGGTGCAGTCCTTCAGGAACAGACTTGCTCCAGCATGGGTCCCCCATGGGGTGCAGTCCTTCAGGAACAGATTGCTCCAGCATGGGTCCCTTCCATGGGGTGCAGTTCTTCAGGAACAGACTGCTCTAGCTTGGGTGCCCCACAGGGTGACAAGTCTTGCAGCAAACCTGCTCCAGTGTGGGCTCCTTTCTCCACAGGGCCACAGGTCCTGCCAGGAACCTGCTTTAGTGCAGGATGCCCATGGGGTCACAGCCTCATTTGGGCATCTCCCTTCTCCAGTGTGGGGCCCTCCCCAGGCTGCAGGTGGAGATCTGCTTCACCATGGACCTCCACGGGCTGCAGGGGTCAACTTGTTTCCCTATGGTCTCTTCCACAGGCTGCAAGGAATTTCTGCTCTGGCACTGAAGCACCTCCTCACCCTCCTTCTTGACCGATGTGCTGTTCGTCTCTTTTTTGTCTCCTTTTCCTGTTTTGTTTTTTTTTTCCTTACTCCTCTCATACAACTGCCACAGCTTTTTTTACCCTTTCTTAAATACGTTATTGAAGAGGCACCACCACTGACAGGCTCAGCAGTGGGTCCCTCCTGGAATGCCTGGCACCAGCTCTGTCAGACATGGGGGCAGCTCCTGATGTCTTCTCACAGAAGCCACCCCTGCAGTCCTACCACTATCAAAACCTTGCCATGCAAACCCTATACACAACTACCTCCTGTCTCATTACAAGCCATTTGAGAAACTGTGTATCAGATTTCTGTGTATTATTTTCTAATGCTGCAGACAAAATATATATATATATAACCTGGTTATATAATTTACAGCAGCAGAGGGAGGACTGCAGGGATCATAAGTAATTCCACAGAAATAGAGATGTAGAGATAAAACAATCCCAGGGACCAAAGCTTATGAACTACTCGCTTTCCTCTACTCTTTTGCACTATTATGAAATGCAGTACTATAAGCTCAGTTCAGTATTTCACAAGCATTGTATTTTTTAACAGATAAAAGCCCTCTCCCCTCAGAGTAAAATAATGTCAGCTAAACATGATCAGTGGCAGGGAACAGAATTATACACACCTGAGACTCCAGACAGCCGAAACAAAGATAGAAACCTTTGGAGAATGAAGAAATGGAAATGAGCATTGCCTGTAGTTATCTAATTCAAAAGGGAGCAGAGTACAACTCCGACAGACAATGCAAAATGTCAAGCACACAAGTTTATTAGCTATCATTATAAAAAGAGGCATTACAGGGGTTTTGTTCCTGATTACAGATGCTACAGACAACAACAGTAACAGATTCATCTTCAAAATATATCGATTCTCTTTTTCACATTTTGACTTTTAAACTAATGCTACGGTAATGATTTTCATTTTAACTACAGTTCTAGTGATAATTACTTATACCTAAAAATAAGTAAAAAAAAATGTCACTTAACTGTACAGAAGGATATAAACCAGCAATTTCAATATATCAATTTCTTATTAAATAGGCAGTCAACCACTTTCACTCAATCAAGTCTGTGTTATTCAAAAGGAGGAAAATAAAAAGAGAATGACATTTACTCAATACAGTCTGAAAGATATTTATGCTTAGTCATTAGCTGGTTAAAGAATATATCCCACGACATGATAATGCAGATCTTCCTGACTGCATTACAAATGCTTCTTCTGAGACATTTCACTTACTAAAAGCCTTCCCTAATCAGCTGACAAGTCATTCTGATGTATTCCTATATTATCAAAACCAAAAAATCCCTTTCATTCATAATTACTGTGGCAGTCCCACTGCCATTCAGTTAATGACAGTAATGTTTTTTACACTATCTTCTGAAAGCCATGAATACAGAAATACTATGAAAAATTTAGAATACCTTGTTTTCCTTTCACAAATTATACGTATATCCTGTTTTGCTTTTTCCCACTTCTGCTCCTGTTCAGGAAGAAAGCTGACTACACAGTGGTGTTCTCTGATGGAAACAGATCAAGGAGTGCTGTAGCCTACAGACTGTGCCACTCGAGCATTTTGGGACAGACCTGTTAAGAACTGGTGAACAGGTTTTTCAGGTAATGGTCACGCTTCCAGTTTGGTAAATAACTAACATAATCCACTTCTTGGCACTAAGCCACTTTCAACCCACCAACCACAACTGAAGCTAAGGTGTATTTATCATAACAGAAAAGACTTATACCTGACTATAGCCCCTAAAGGTGATTCTTAACTTCTCTGCCCTGGTCCTGCTCTGAAGAACACCTGGCTGCAGGCACATTGTGACTTTCCACTTCTAAAGACCAACAGACCAAGTCCTGCTGTTTTCTTTTCCAACCAGAACCAAAATTCATGGTAAGTTCGGAAGTTACAAAATAGTCTCTCACAGAAGAAAGGATTATTAGAATACAATGAATTATTTTATAAAGTCAGCAAAAACTAAATAAAATAAAAAAAACAATTTGGATTACCTCACAGCCAAAAACTTCCAAAGATATGTGTTCAACTCTTTTAAGGCTATATTTGGCAGATAGGTGGAATAAAGAATCAGTGGATCACATGGTTGTCAGCAATTTAGGGAATACAACAGGGCTAAAAGTGAGCAGGAATTTATTTGCTTTACACTCTATGCCCAAAGCAAAATGTGACGTATCTAAGCCATTTGTAATATATACTGGCCTAACCATAACCTGTTCTTGAAAATCTCAGAAGATGGAGGTTGTACAATCTGAAATACTGCCCGCTATTCTAAACAGCAGAGATTTGTTCCTGAAAATAATATTCTTTTCCACAGCTCAAGCTCATTATGTGTTACTTTCCCAGCAAACACAGAGAATAATTATTTACCCTGTTTCTCACAAAGACATTTCACATATCTGAGCACTGCTCTCCATGTCTCCTCAGTGCATGTCTTCAAGACAAAACCCCCTTAGAATTGGCTTTTTCATAAAGGTCATGTTATCTAGACTTCTGGTCATCTGTCTTCATGTTTCAAAGTGCAGATGTCCAAAACTGGAGACAGTATTGCATGCAGAGCTTAGTAAGATGGGATTTATCTTACATATGGCAACCCTGGTTCTATATTCAAGTTTGATATTTCCTTTTTGATTCTTCAGCACTCTACATCAGCAGCTAACATTCAGTTTGCTGTTGTTCTCTCAGGTTTTTCCCCTAGCATTCCTACATAGATCATCGTTCCCTGTCTTTTGCTCTGTAAATTCTGAAAACACATACTTCTCAAGAAGAACTTATTAACGCATTCTATGACTGCTTCAGCCAGGTTCCCATACATTTTATGGGAAAATCACTATGTTCATATGATTTAGGGTTTAATAAATAAAAATAATAGAACACCTAGTCCATCAATCATCTGTGGGGTCAAAGAGTCTTTGATATTAAAGCTAGAACAGGTAATCTGAATGCAGCATGCTTTAGCACCATCACCATGCTCACTGCCATCTATAAGTACAGGAAACACTGCAGTGTTGTTACACCTTTATCGTCCTTAGGCTAAGAGCTGATAAGAATAAACCAAGTTAGAGGAGAAGAGATTGAGATGATTTTCCCATCTCTTGCAGCTTCAGGTTAGATTTGAAAATCATCTAGAATGCAAAATGTTCCTGCTCATTTTCTTGATCTGTCTCCTTTCCTTTTGTCTCTTAATTCTTCTGGCCTTCAGTTTAGTTTCCCTGCTCCCCCTCCCCCTTCCCCTCCGAAAAAAAAAGAAAAAAGAAAGAAAAAAAATAATTCAGACCTGGACTGTCAGAGCCTCATACTCTGCAACAGCAATATTGCCTTTGACCAGAAATACAGCTAAAACCAAGGTCTTGCACAGTCCTGAGCTGGTACACGTTTGCCAAGTCTCTGAACAGGTACCTACGTCATAGTTGTCTTTCTCTAGCAGCTCTATAAGCATCAGCAAAAGGAACAGATGATGCATTTCATTTCCCACTGATCTCTTCCTTATTTCTGTACATTCATTTCATTTTTCTCCTCACAGGCAGGATCTGACTCACACAGTAGCAAGAACAGTAACCATTTCAACCTGTCCAAATTAACTTCCTCATTTCCCTGCAAGAAATGTTCAGAGATGGTTACCAAAAACACTGCCTGTAGCTTAAAACTGTGGGAGAACAGAATTGTTAACGTTAAAGTCTGTGATAATAACAAGTTACAAGAAATTTTAGTAGAACAGAGTATTTCAAGTTGGAAGAAACCTACAGTGATCATCTAGTCCAACTGCCTGACAAACTCAGGGCTGACCAAAAGTTAAAGCATGTTGTTAAGGGCATTGTCCAAACACTTCAAACACTGGCAGACTTAGGGCATCAACTACCTCTTTAGGAAGCCTCTTGCAGTGCCTGATCATCCTCTCAGCAGAGAAATGCTTCCTAACAATCAGTCTGAACCTCCTCTGGTGCAGCTTTGAATCATTCCCATGTGTCCTGCCTCTGGATCCCAGGGAGAATAGCTCAGCACACCCCCCTCCACCTCCCCACCTCCCCTCCTCAGGAGGTCATAAACAGCAATGAGGTCACACCTCAGCCTCCTTCTCTCCAAACTAGACCAACCCAGAGTCCTCAGCCGCTCCTCATAGGACATTACTTCCAGCCCGCTCATCACCAGATGTGTTGTGCCTCTGGAGGCATTCAAGGACCTTCACATCCTTCTTTAATTGTGGGGCCCAGAACTGCACCCCAGATTCCTTTCTGCAGGGCTGCTCCCTAGCCACTCCTCTCAGTTTGTACTCGTGCCTGGCATTATTCCATTCTAGGTGCAGCATCCAGCACATTCTTGATAAATTTGTGATAGATTAGACACCACAAGTTAAATCTGAATACTAATATGATCCCTTTAAGTATGTAAAAAGCCCTCTCAATACAATATACACTGTTGGAACAAACAGCCCACAAGACTACTCACACAAATTGTTTATTGATAAAAGCAAGAAAATTATTTTGTCTTTTAAAAGAAAATTATGCATGGTATCTAACTACTCCCACAGAAAGACAAACATGGGAATTGCAGATCTTAATACAAACACTTGGGCCTGTCAACCTTGATTCACCAAAGATGCTATACGTACTGCTGGTTTACAGCACTGCTGCAAAGAGATGACAGAAGGTCTAATCAATGTAAAGATGTTAAAGGAAGTTTTAAGAGATAGTCCATAATTTATTGAAATTACTTCATTCCAGAAATGGCACATTTCTTTTCAAAATTTTTCATATTAAAAAAGAGCAGTGAAGGAGCTTTGCATGTGGTTATTTTCCTAGCCAAAATCTGACAAGAAAATTGATCCTCTTCCAAAAAGAGATGGAGAGTTGTCCTTTGGCAGCTCTTGTTTGATACCTCAACAAATCTCTGCAGGGGAACAAAAAAAAATAATAATAATAATATTAAAAAAAAAAAATCTTTCTGCCAAAGGTACAAGATTTATGGTCTGAATGAAAAAGGGAGAAAAAACAACCAACCAACCCAACTAAATTTCAACTGTTCAGAAGGTTTTGGCAGTATCTTTTGGATAGCCTTGGTGTGGGGAAAAATGAAGGGTTCACCACGGGATCCAAAGGTGACTACTACAAACATGCATAGTTCTCTCTGCAGCAGATGCCATTATCTTGGTGTCCAGTAGAAACAACCGAGGGATCTCCACAAGCAAAGGTTTTCCTTTGAGATGCATATGACTGTATCTGAAGTTCAAAGCTGTCATACCAATATGCTGCCTGTAGGACAGGTACAGAGAAATACAACATGCATTGGTCCTGAATTGTGTAAACTGATAGAAGCACAAGGATCTGGTGGAGACTCAGAAACTGTATTTTGTAAGGGAAGAATAAAATCTCCCAGAAAGTAGTAGGTGAATCAGGCTTACTGAGATGCCTTATTACTTGCTAAATCAAACACATGGGTAAGCAGAATACTTAACAGCATATAGCTCATAGTCCTGAGTTATAACAACATCTGGGAGTACTACATTCACCCTGTGTCATAAAAACTGTCCCCACACACACACTTTTTTAGTTTCACTATTGTTATTCTATTGGAGTTTGGGGTTTTGCAGCTCACCAAAGAGCTTACATGTAAAAATGAAATAGCAAAGCTAGATTACTATATGCTTATCTTCAGTTTAGCCATAAAAATTAACACTGTGACAGAAGGGTACATTATCAACATCAAATACAAACTTCCAGGAGAAGAAACCACTAATATTTAGATTCTACTTTATTTATTTAATATTTCTCTTTGGGAAGAGGCAGCTTTCTCTTGCCTCAAATCCATGCAAAAGCCATGAATCCCCTTAAATATCTGGAATGGTTACACTGTGAGGCACCTATTAAAATCCATCAAGTTATACCTTTTTTTGCATGAGCCATTACTCATAACCTTGCATTTCCTCAGGTGCTGGTAACTTGTGAATTCCAATCACAGCCCACCGGCATGGGAGACAGTCCACAGACTTCCAGTCATGCCAAATACAGATGAGGGTTCTGCAGGGTTCTGGAGAGGGCTGCCCAGATGGTACCTAGCCCTAAGGAAGACCAGCTCACTGGCTGCCAAACTAGCTTCAGACACATGATCTAACTATTCTATGATTCTATGATCTACAACTTCTTTTTCCTATGACATTTTTTGGGGAAAAGGTAACACAAGGGGTCATACTCATATTTATTGGCTCTGGCACATCCTTAGGACTCCAAATTTCAGCTACTAGAAAAACTGAAAAATAATTCTTGTCAAGGAAAACATGGGTATGTCAGATTTTGCAACCAGAACAAGCCTTTATTTTGGGTAATATGGAAAACTGATAAGAGCTGGTTAAGAATACAGATGAATCTAATGTATTTTGGCTACGACCTCCTGGAGTGGGTCACATTCATCTGATGAGTCAGCTTCAAAGTACCCAGTCAAGAGTACCTCCAAAAAAAATATACAAAAAAATCCACAATAAGAGCTGGGCCCTGGAAACCCATTTGAAGAGATTCAATAGTTTACAGCAAGCAAGAACACCTAACTAAAAAGCTGAGACAATTGCTCAATGAGCATAAGTGAAACTGGTCATGCGTCTCTTTCTTGGCCTTACTGCACGTTATTCTACATCAGAATCTACAAGTATTTAAGAATCTCTGGAAAACATCACTTTTTGCAGGTTCTAGATATAGGAATGTTCTGTTTTGACAACAGCATGCAACCACTATTTTGTAAGAACCTGCAACTTCAATAAAGTCAGTCTTAACATATTTTGTGAGAAAGACATAAGTAATCAATAAGCCATCATGCTCGCGTTCAACACCCTGGGGAATTCAATGTCTGAATCCAAAAGATTCAGAATTCTCAGAAGATGGAAGTAGGCTAAACATTACCGTAGCTTTGTTGAAACAAAAACCTACCACATCAACACCAAAGATCAGGAAATTACTGCTGCAGGATAATGACACTGACCCTTTGATTTTTCCACTCCCAATTTCCATTCTCCTTCTGTTGCAAGAGATAATGTTATTGTGTTATTCTTTTTGTAAGAAAAATAATACATTTAGGAACAGCATTTGAAAACTACAGAATGCAACAACAGCAAAAGAACTTGAAAAATCTTTATAATCAGAATGCTACAGTTTGTGTCACAAAGCTTCCAAGACACCAGGAAAACCAGCAGTCAAACCAAAAGCTGAATACAAAATAAACAAAAAGCATCAGACAACTAGAATGGAAATAAATGCGCCCTTAGAAATACTTTGAAATTCCAAAGTCATCAAGAACTGGTAAAGCTACTGCTGCAATTACCTATAAACACATAAAGAATATCCTACAAGGAGCTATATATAGCATTCTTGGGTTTATTTTGCCTGAGAGAAGATATCACAATCTTATCAACGAGAAGTCTTGATCAGCAGAAACTTACGAGCAGCTTGAAGCAGTAACACACGTCAGATGCTAAAATACCTTTTTTGAACACACAGAAAAAAAAAATAAATCACCAAACAGACATTTTTCCTCCATTCCTTTTAACTCGCAGTTTCTTCTTAACTGTTAGCAAAATAAATTGTGAGTTGGTTACTTTGTACAGAACAGTAAAGTGTAACACTTCTCCTTTCTTTAAGATTTTTTTTATTTCACCAGCTAAGAATAACAAACAAAACTGATGATCAATTTATTATTAAGATCTTTCATGTAGGTCTCCTGGGAGGCACAGTCTGCAGCTCAGAAGCAAAGTCAGGAAAGATGTTACTGCCCTTGAGTAGCCAACATTCATCGCAGCAGGCAGCCTTATTGTCCGGCATGCTGTAACAGTTTCTCAGTAGGGAAGGCAACATGTAGCAGTAGGATGACTTGCAAGATAATGCCTAAACCACAACCCCTGGTTTAGAGAGAGCTAGTTAGAAAGGAGTGCTTACAGCAGCCGTGGAAGAAAGGCAGAATGACTTAGTTCTCTTTTAAGTCCTGAACAGTGGTAAACATATGCCATTCTGCATCATATTCAGCAACTTCAAAATAAGTTTTTTTCCATTGTTTTTTATCTGGACATTACTTGCTTACCTCTCTTCTACAGTTCTCCTCTGAGCTCTACTAGTTATGATATCTTATTTCATGACAATAGGAACTCAGTATACCCAGGAAACACCTAAATCTTTAACATACTAGAAACTGTTTTCCAGCTCCTTATACAATAGGCAGAAGAATCACCACTGTCAATTTCTGTTTTACTTAAAGCATCTGGAAAAGCTGAACTGCCAATCACAGTCACTAGAGTTGGTTGAGAAAGAGAAGATATCGCAAAGGTTTACAGTCAACAATTTCATACAGAAAGATGAGTCATTCAGCTCAAAAGCTTTTCTATGAATAGTGGGCAGCAAGAGAGTATGTTAAGTTGAACTGGAACCGACTGCAAATTTTCCATCAGAGGCACTATGGCACTGTGCATGTCTACGTACACACGTCTATGTGTGTGCGTGAAAAAGGCAATGGTTTGTAAGATGTCTGTTTTCCTATTTCTCAATAAAACTTCATCAGATTACCTTGAAACAGATTTTGAAACCAAATGTACAGATCTGTTTCATTTTTTATGTGGCTCCACTCACTTCTATGGGCTCAGGTTTTTTGTGTGAATTAAAATATCAGCAGCTGGCATCCTACCACACTGAGTAAGGACAGATTCAGTGAAGGACTAAAACACCTGAAGGTAAGATCCAAAATAACTTCTTTGATGGCTTTAAATCCAGAAGTCCCACTCAGTTCTTTAGCAAAGCAAGGCTACATTACTGTCAGGAAGATGAGAGGTATGAAGCCAAGACAGCAAGTAGGTGGGTGACAGATGCTTCAGTTTCCTATAGAACTACTCAATTATGCTTTATGGAGTATCTGTGCACTAACTGTGAGAAGCAATATGCCAGGACATGATGTGCTGCACACCACATTCACAGTGGTGAAATGCTCCACAATATCAGGCTACAGCGTTTTTTTTTGTGAAAATGCAGGAGTCCATGAAGCATAAGGAAATACAGCAGCTCCTGGAAGACTTTGGGAGACTTCACAAATCAATGAATATGAAATCAATTAAATCCTGTTCAGGTGAAGATGTTGCCCAGTCATCTGCTGTTCGGTCAGCTTCAGGTATGCTTTTGGTAAAAAATCAAAAAAAGCAAGAGTAAATGTCATACTTCATTATTAGCAGTGGAACTGCCCGCAGATAGCACTTGTGTATAATGCACCCGAATAGCTACTTCATTTCTGGATTTAACATTTTTAAATCATGAGGTAAAAAGGTCACATAAAAGGAAAACGCGATCATGAGATGATTGAATTCGAGATCCTCAGGACAGTGAGAAGAGCGTGCAGCAAGCTCACTGCCCTGGACTTC
>JAOEHY010024604.1:951-13746 GCA_025447955.1 Psilopsiagon aurifrons | reverse complement strand
AGACCAAAATGTACTAAGAAGTAACTAAAACATTGGTGTTATCAGCGCTGTTCTCAGGCCACAAGTCAAAAACACAGCGCAGCACCAGCTACCGAGGAGAAAAATGACTGCTACTGCTGAACCCATGACACTGTTTCTATTTCAAATGTCTGCTTCAAATCTGTAACTTTAGTTACCTTTACTACCTTAGAATTATTTGGTGAAGTCCATGCTTCTACTGATGGGGGAATGGTAGTGTATATTGTTTGGTTATATTCATTTTTCTTTGGCTCCCTGACTACTATTGCTGATCTAGCAATTGCATCTCTTCTTGTCACATCTGCATATAGGCCACAAATTTGGCTTACATCCCCATCAACATCTGTAATGATAATTATTATGGGATTACCTTCTAAATGCTTAGTCAGGTTCTGCGTGATCTTTAAGCATCACATTATTACTTTTTAGAGATTTTCCCTGAGCACTGGGTAAGACCAACACATTAAAAGCAGTTGTAAACAAAACATCACTCCTCAGGACAAGACAGTCCCTAGTATGACTGGAGATAATACTCTGGGCATAAGTATTTATCACAACTGTTTAACTTTGCTCTTCCAAATCTCCACACTCAAGTACTTGACAAGCGTCAAATTGGATATTTTGTGGATTTTGTTCCTTAGTGATATTTATGTACAATTTGACTGGGTATCCTACCATTCCTCTCATTTGGTCAACATAGGATTCTTGTTCCAATTTTTTCCCTTGAACTCCTAATAGATGAAAGCTCATTATTTCTACAATCTTCCACATTTTCTTTCTTTTTTTCTTTTGTGCTAATCAGCTCACTTCTTTCTCTTTTATCCCCCAAACTTATGTTTCCAGCACAATACAGCAGATACAAAATAATCTTGTGAAGGTTTTTGCTAAGTTTTGGAAGCATGTATGTGTATGCTTATTGTCCTTTTATCTTAATAACACAGGGGGTTCTCGGTTGATTGTACACTCTACTGCCTGTCTTCAGATGGGAGTTCCACTGGTCCTTTGATCTTAGTATAGTGTGTCCAAACTTTTTCAGCAGTCCTCACAGCAGTTTCAGTTTTCAGGAGTACTTGAAACAGGCTGTCCCATTCAAACTGTAGTTTAAAGTTCTTCCATGACTTGATCAGTATCCAGTCCTCTGGTCAAATGGTATGAATTGCAAATTCTAAGGGTGGCATTTGATCAAGGAGTCCTTTGTTTCTGAGAAAACACAAGGAGGAAGACAGCTCCAGTATGTAGTTCTTTAGGAAGATACCTTTAGTTTCAAACTGTGGGATCTCACCTACCTTACCTATATAAGGTTGACTGAATAACATTTCTTAGGGAGATATCCCTAAATCTTTTCTGAGTGCAGTTTGGAGTCTCAGCAGGGCAATGGGCAAACTTTTAGTCCAAGGTAGTTTAGTTTCTAAGATTAATTCTGAGAGTTGTCTTTTTAATGTTTGATTCAGTCTTTCAGCTCTGCCAGAAAAGGGTGGATGCCAAGGAGGATAAAAGTACCAGGATATTCCTAATCCTTACATAATTCCTTGGAGCACCTTGGAAGTAAAATGACCTCCTTCATCTGACTGTATATTGTCCTTTATTGCATATGTAGGGATAATTTGTTCCAGAATAATCTTGGCTACACCTGCAGCAGTGTCAGTAGCCATCGGGTAAGCTTCTACCCATCCTGTGAAATAGTCCAGCAATACTAAAATATACTTTAGTCAGCCTATTGGTGGCAATTTTGTAAAATCAACTTACACACTTCTAAAAGGTCTTAGGGCAGTTCTCTCCCTCCCTGGGGTTGCTTTCTAAGGATCTTCTTATTTACCTTTTTTCAGGCTACACATTTCTCACAAATTTGTTTGGCTTCTGTATAGATTCCCATGCGTCCATGTTTCCTTAAAACTAATCACACATTCCTTGTGTTCCCCAGTGGCTTCCCTGATGCAGAATAGCCATTATTTCCCTCATAAGTTGCTTGTTCAGCATTTTCCTCCCATCTGGGAGAATCCGTTTTCCCTTCCCTCTTTCAGCAGCCCCTAATTTTCTTATTTCTTAATTCCTCTTTCCCTTCTTCAGAAAAACATGGGATTGCCTTTGGTGCAAGTACTCTTGGGGTAAGATAATATATTTTTATGATTTCAGATCCTAATGCAGCCTCTTTAGCTATTTCATCTGCTAGCCTATTTCCCCTGGCATACAAAGAATTCCCCTTTTGGCACCCATGTATGCAGACTACTGCTATCTCCCTTGGGAGGAGTAGGTTTTCATAGACTTGACTGATAAATTCTTCATGTACTAACCCTTTTCCCTTACTATTAATTGATCTTCTTTCATCATGTATTTTGCCAAATATTTGTACCACTCCAAAGGTGTACTCTGAATCAGTATATATAGTCCCTTCTATTTCTTCTAAAAATTTTAAAGCCTGGTTCAAAGCATATAATATATAAGTTTGGGCTGACCAAGTATTAGGTAGTCATCCTGCTTCTAGCACAACCTGGTTTTCCCCATCTGGTACCACATAGCCACTGTGCCTCTTTCCTTCTATGAGCTGAGAGGAGCCATCAATAGAGGCCAGCATGTAATGGTGTATCCCTTAAATAGAGGCACACATTTGTTTGATATTTAATTATGTCTAGACAATTCTGTTCTGTGCCCTGACAACCTGTTTTCCCTGTCCACAGAAAGGTGGGGGGATTGAGGCACGGAGCAATAGTTAGGATCAGGTCATCTTTTTCCCTCAGAATTGCCTCATATGTTAAGATTCTAGAATCTATTAGCCATCTTCCTGCCTTTTGGATATTTAAATACTTAATAATAAATATTTAAATAAAATACTTGCTATCAGTGTTCCTCCAAAAGTTAACTTTCTGCTTTCTTCCACCAGGAAGGCAGCAGCTGTGATGGCTAAGCACATTCCTGCCATCCTCATGATACCGTGTCTAACAATCCCAAAGGATAAGCAACTGTTAATGCTTGCCTTCCCAAGTCTGGGTTAAAACTCCCCAAACTGTTCCTTTACTCTCTGTTGCAAATGGGTGGAAGGGCTTATCTAGGGAAGGTAGAGCCAACACCTGAGCTGTTATCAAACTTTGTTTCAATTCTGTCACTGAATCTTGTTCTTCCTCAGTCCATTTTAAAGTGTCAGGTTCCTCTTCCAGTAATTTTAAATAGAATTCTTTTGTTTTCTGTGCATATGAATCACACCACGAGTGACAATAACCTGTTAACACTACAGTTTTTCTTAGCATTTTATTAGCCTTTGGAAGGGGTAACACAACTATTCCTTTTATCATTTCTGGTTTTCTCTTGCATTTTTCTTCACTATTTAAGTGTCCCAAGTATTTGACACCCTTTTCTAAGTACCATAGTTCTGTCTTTGGAACTCTCAGCCCCTGTTGTCTATGAAATGCAACAAGGCGTTTGTGGCTTCTACCACTACTTCCCTCTTTTTTCCTGAGATTAGGATGTCATCTACATATTGCAATACAGTGACATCAAGGGACGGATTAAATTTCTCTAGCACCTCTTCCAATACTTATTCAAATAGATAAGGTGCTGGCTGCCCCTGTATCCACTAAAAGGGCAACCTCCTCATCCTGAGGTCCCCGGTAGGACCTCAGGTTGAGGACCCCCCTAATCAGTGTCTTTAAACATTATGAGTGGGATCACTTTCTCCTCTTTCCTAAGCTCAGGACACTCGTGTTTAAAGTGTCTGCTCTTGCCACATAGAAAGCATCTTGTGGCTAGGGGTGCAGTCAGTGTATTGTAGTTTGGCCTTTGAAACTCTCAGCCCCTATTCTCCTAGGAAGTTCAAGAAGGCATTTGTGGCTTCTGCCACTACTTCTCTCTTTTTCCCTGAGAATAGAAGGTCATTTACATATTGCAATACACTGACATCAGGGGGGCAGATTAAATTTCTGTAGCACCTGTTCCAATACTTGTCCAAATACATTTGGTGACTCAGTCAATCCCTGTGCTAACACCATCTGTCTGTACTGTTGTTTACGTCCTGTGTAAGGTTTTTCCAAAGGTAAACATGTCTCTATTCTCTGGGCCTAGTGGACATGCCCAAAAGGCATCTTTCATACCCACTATACTGAACCATCTGTGGTCATGTGGTATTTTACTTAATAACTTACAAGGATTTGGGAGCACTGGATGTCAGACCTGAACTATTTGGTTCAGTTTTCTCAAGTCTTGCGCCAAATGATATAACTCGTCAGTCTTTTGTACAGGTAAGATTGAGGTGTTAAAGGGAGACATATGGAGTTCTGGAAGCCCATCCTTAACTAGGTTTTCTGTGACTGGCTGTAATCCTTTTTGTCCCTCTAAAGGAACAGGATAATGTTTCTGATTAACTACCTCATCTTCCCTTTTCGATTTGATCTTTAAGGGAGATATATCTAATCCTCCTCTGTTTCCCTCTTTTACCCAAATGACTGGGTCTATCTTTTCCTCATCCTGTTCTCTTAATAAAGCCATTGAAACCAAAATTTGATCCCCATAAGTTTTCATTTCTAACCCTGGTTGCACAACTAAATCTCTCCCTAGCAGATTGCTTCCTGCTTCACAGATGTGTAACAATTGCCCTTGAATTGTTTCGCTCTTTAATTTCAAGCTAGTTTCTTCAAATGTGAGAACTGAAAATTACTCCCGAAACAGTTAGCCTTTGGTTTGATGATTTCAGTCCCTGAGGTATATAATTCTATATGGCTCTGTCTGCCTCTGTATCTACGAAAAGGACCACCACCTCTTTCTGAGGTCCTACCTTTAAATTTATCACAGGGTCCCAGCTGAACCTCAGGTTGAGGAGCCCTTGATCCCCCTATTCAGTGTCTTTGAACATCATCAGTGGGATCATTTTCTCCTCCTTGTGAAGTTCACGGCACTCGTGTTTAAAGTGTCTTCTGCATCTTTTGGCTGTGGGTGAAGTTGGTGGCCACTGCCAAGATTTCCCCAGTCCCCTACTACAACTGCCTCCCCCTCTTGCATCACTCAGGCGCTGGCTCCTTCCCCTTCTCCAAGCCCCTCGGCCTCCTGAAACCACAGGTTCTGTATTTTTTTTTCCACTATTTGATTCACCAAGGACATCATAATTTTTGCTTTTTGGTTTTGTTTCTCCTTCTCTCGCTTTACAATAACTTTCTGAGCTTCTGTTAGAAATTCCTGTAAGGGACTTTCACTCCACCGGACTATTTTCTATACCTTTCTCCTAATATCTGGCCAAGCCTTAGCTACAAAAAAAGTACTCTTTACATCCCCCACTTCTCTAATTTGAGAGCCTACTCCCATTATTTGATAATCTCCTTTTAATATATGGTTTCTGCACATTGGTGAACCCCTAACCCGGTTCCTGCCCGAGTTCCCTGCCTTACCCACCATCTCGTTATCTTGTTCTCACAGTTGCATTTGGTAAATGGCCGACTGCAAAACCAGTACCTGAATACTTCTTACATTATCTCAGTGGTCATTCTGCAGTCAGCAGCCTTCTCAGCAGGTGGCGATGGCATGTTCAGTCCCGAGCTGCTCATCACTTGACAGCGCTGCAGTATAAAGGAGATCCCCCACTTCATGTCCTGCCGGCAGCTGTGTTGTAACAAAACCAAAGCCAAAAGAGCACTCCTCTGAGGTCTCGTTGTGACCCTGCCGTGAGACGTCAGCCAGGAGGAGATGGGTCCTCAGAGCAGGGGATGCGTGTACAGGCTGCCTCAGCCATCCCCAGCACTGCACCGCCTGGCACCAACTGTGCAGCAGTCTGCGCGTCCCTTCCACTCAGACCACTGTCACAACGTTTGTACATGATGTGGGAAACAAATGGGAAGAAGTTTGAGGAGGTCACTGGGGAGAGACAGGTGGGAAAGGGACTGCGGAGAGTAGAGAGGCATTGCGGATGAGCGCGTGGATAGGTCTGTGCAAAAAAGAGCCACAACAATGAACGCAGACGCTTAGAGCAAGTGTATTTTATTGGGCTGAAGCAGACCATGTTCTGGAGCTGCAGAAAGGGTGGAGAGTCGTTCACGTTTCAAACCACTAATCACTGACAGGGAAGAAGCTGCATTGGCCAGGAGGATGCATCTGATCCCGCAGAAGGAAGTTGCCATGAGTTTCCTACAGAAAGACCCTGAACATCAGAATGAGGTGGATGCAGCACCCAGTCATCTCTCTCCTGAAAGCAGAAACAGCAGACCAAAAGGGTAGACAGCTGCTTGGGACTATCGGATCAAGAAAATGCCACTAAACAGTGTTTTTCCAGGTGTGTGCATAGCTATGTATTTCACCTGTTTGCAGACAAACGCGTGTGTCTGCATATATGCGCAGAGTTTTTGTGTACATTCACACATATGGTGTACATGACACCTACGGTAAGCCCAGCCAGCACTGCTAAACTCCTCTGGTCAGACTTCTAAGCTCTTTTCTGTGAGGAAAGCAAGTCTGGATTTTACCCACGGGGTCTCTCGTCTGTATGACTTGAGCTGGTGGCCTGGCTCCATCTCCTTGTTTTGTAGCACACACCAGAGTCCTCAGACTTACCCTTACACTACCGCAGGGCACCGATCTGCTGCAGTATTCTGGGGAGCTTGCAGTCCACATTCTGCAGGTCGGATAATCCTCCGATGCAGCATCTCCCAATGAAGACAACAGGCAGCTGAGCACAAAGCAATGCCACAGATTAATCAGAAGAGCTGGTTGTTGAAGGCAGAGTGTGGGGAAAGGATTTGTCTTGGAAGCAGATTGTGCACCAGGGAGACCATCATTTACAAAATCCTCCTGTTCCCATGCCCAGTTCCTGTCTCTCTGAAAACCGCTGTGAGACAGAAAGGGCAGGGGAAGCCTCTGCATTTCAGAGAGGCTGCAGAAGGGTAAAAACACACTCTGGGGTAGTGCTGGAGATGCTCCAAGCATATGATGCCAGAGCAGCGAGCGAGCAGCTCCGAGTGCTGGGACCTGTGAATGGACCATGTGTGTGCCCACGGCAGGTTCTCCAAGCTTGCTCCCAAGTGAAGGTGCTGGGCGGCATGTGCTGTCTCCCTAATGGCCACCGTCACTATCAAAGTCCCTTGGCCCTGCAAACTCACCTTTCTCGCTCAGCACTTTCTCCACATACCCTTTCTCTGGCCTTTTGTTCTCCTCCTACCTCACAGCCCTGAAACAGCCTCTGCTGTTTTCCTGCCAGTGCTTGCCCCTTTTCCTGCCCACCTCATGACGGTTGCCTGGCAGCAAGATGTCAGCAATCAGTGCAGAAACAAATGTAGAAACCAAATTAAACTCTAGCCTCTCCTGAAGGCCAGGAGCCGTTTTGGATCCTTCGATCTGAGGCTTCTGAAAGCAAAGCTTTGCCACCAAGGGAACTGAACCACTGCTGACACCACCGCAGCCACAGCTGCAAGCCAGGGAAGATAAAAAGAACTGGAAACACTGGCAGGAGTACAGTTATTGAGACAGCAATAGCCCAGGGAGTGACGACAAAAGACATCGGCCAGAACAGCCATAAAACAGCAAGGGCAAAAGGGGTCACTGGAAAATGGCAGCTCAGAAAGCCTTTCCTTGCACTGGAGGGGGTCCACGGCTGCCCATAGCCCTGCCCTGGCAGGGGCCAATCCAGAAGTGCTCAGATGCTGCTGCCCCGTACCTAGGCTCAGGACAGGGCCAGGGTGTCATGCAAAAGCTCTGATCCCCCCTGGTACCCCTGAGAGGCTAAAAGTGGGCCGGCAGGACCAGGCACAAGCAGGACAAAGGCTTGTCTCCAAGAGCAAGCACTCTACAGGAGGTTTGCCGGCGCTTTGCTGTCCTTCAGGCAGGACAGACGCTGGAGCACCTCCGTCAGGGCGCACAGCATTCCTGCTATGCTGAAAGCAGCTTTCCAGTTCTGGGTTTTCCCTGGGCTGAATCAAGCCACATGTCTGGAGGCACACCCAGTGCAGGAAAAAATCCCCGGAAGCCCCAGTGGCGGGGCAGGTCGCCAGCATGTCCCTTCTGCTTCACCCCTGGGCATCACTGGATGTTGTTCTCGCTGGGGTGGCCTGGGGAGGCAAAGCAAAGTTGGGTTCATTACTCAGAGGTGCGGGGACCACTGCGGGGTGGCTCCTGCCCTGCATGCGAGGGCTCGGGCAGGCAAAGCTCCGCACCCAGGGCTGCTGCGGTGAGGAGTGCGTGGTCACCTTGGCACCGAGCAGTCACTCAGCAGCCGCTACAGCAGTGGGACGCACGGGGCAGGCAAAGCAAGGAACTTCCTTCCCGGGGGGGGGCAGGCTGCAGTTTCTCCCTGTGATCCGGCAGGAAGAGCCGTGGGGAAAGAGCCCTCGCCTCCGCCTCCGCAGCAGCTGGCCAGGCTGTGGGCACTCTGGGGCAGAGGATCAGCAAATGCTGCGGAACAGCTGCGAGAACTTACGGTTCTGTGCCCTGTTCTTCGCTGCAGGTAATCCTGGACATCCCTGCGCTGGGTGATATCAACGACTTCCAGAGCTCCAGGCGCAAAGTTGTACTGTTTGAGCATCTCCTCGGCATTCCTGCAGTAACGGCAGCCCCTTTCTGTAAAGAGGGTTACTTTGTCACATCTGATCTTGTTCTCCACAAGCTCATCAGCCATGCTGTAGCTTCAAGACGAGCAGGAATGCTGCCCTTCACCAGCACGTTCGTAGGCAGAGGAGTCTGCAGCAATCCCAAACCGAGACACTTATGAGCTGCCCAGCTCTTCCCTCCGGGAAACTCCTCCCCAGCAGTGTGTCATCGGTTCAGGAAAACACAGTTGTTAAAGCAGCAATGCCCTTTTTTTTTTTTTTTTTTTTCTCCCCAGTCAGGAAACAAGAACCAAAAGAGTTCAAAGAATGAATTCCAGAACTGAAAAAAAACCCAGACTGCTTCTTTTGCAGCCTTGCGTTGCTAATGTGCTTAGGGAGAAGGTAAATGAAATCAAAGGGATTTAACTAACACACAGATTGTATGACTTAGTTATGTACAATTGTGAAAACTGAACAGAAAGCTGCAGTCTTTCCCAGAGTTGAAGCTGCACACGACGCAGCTGGGCAGAAAGCCCTGTAGGGCTAAGGTGTGCCCGCATATTGGATGTCGAGCTGTGGCAGTGAGGTTGCGCCCACAAATGAGAAGCTCGGTGGGACCGAGCTGCTTGATGGCCATTGCCAGTACCATGGCATCACTGCTCAGGCAGGGCCTGTCTCCACTCACAAACACATAGCTGCCTTATTCCAGGGGTGGCAGTCACCGTGTGCAGCACATTACGCTGCTGCCGGGCAGACTCGGTCTAACGTTTGGTTCATCTTCTGCTGAGATGCTTTCCCTGCTCTGCTTTCTCTTGAACTTGGCTGGTTAATTGCCGGGCAGTTTCCAGCATTTTCACATGCTTAATTTGCACAGGACAACAGAGCACTCTGGACATCACCCAGTCCTAGCACCTGCTCAGGGCAGGGTCACCCTGACCTGGTTGATCCGTGCCAGGTCCCCTCAGGGCTGGAATGCCTCCAGGGATGCAACCAAACCCAAACAAAATATTTTCCTGGTGCTTAGGCAGAGCCTTCTGTGTTTTGGTTTCTCCCTGTTGCCTCTGGTCCTGGCACTGGGCTCTGCTGGGAAGATCCTGGCTCCATCATCCTCATTCCTCCATCATGCATTCATGCAGTTGGGCAAGATCCCCACCCCAAGCATCTTCTCCGGTCTCACTCTGGGGAGCACAGAACTGGTCCACCACAGGTGAGAAATTCCCACGAGTATCTTGGGCCACTCACCAAACAAGCAACCCGCTCACATTTTAGCTGTTCAAAACAGGAAGGTTTGATACAGAAGGACAATACAGGACATCAACTTCGTATTTTCATGAGTCTGAAAGGGGAAAACCAGCAGTAGGGCCCAGGCCCCCTGCTTTTCAGCCGCTCAACGTTGCACGTGACAGGCAGGCTCAGGAGCACTGCCCCTTCCCCAAACAGGGCTTCCCAAACTTAGTTTGCTGCAGCATCAGCATTGTAGAAGGGAACTTGCTCCTTTGTGCACAAATACACATTTTGACCTTAATGCACTCCTTTGCAGTCCTCAGAATGTGAAACGGGACGGGGGCAGCTGGCTTTAGGCAGCTCCCTGTGCACCAGCACTGCCTCAGCTTCTGCTCGGCCCTGGCCACAGCTGTGACCCTGGGCAGCGTAACTTCTCCTCACTGCCAACTTTCGATATGATTTTTCTTCTTCTTTTTTATGGGAAAACAGAAGGTTCCTGAGGCCGGATGCTCTTCCCAGAACTAGAAATCTGCAACTGGAACAGTGCCTTGTACTGGCCACTGAAACCATTTGCCTGCGTGGGGCTTTGCTGACGGGCACGCTCGGTGGTTACGCAGGGAACGTACGGGGGGATGCGCGGGGATGCGGGGTGCGCGGTGCTGGAACGCCCGGGGGACGGCCATCGGGATGCCGGGGGGACGCTCGCAGGGACGCCGGGGGATGCGCAGGGGACGCGCGCTGAGTGGAGCGGGGGCAATGCTGCCGCCCGGTGGAGGTTGCGGGCAGCGCTGCAGCCCGGGGGCCGCTCATCGCTGCCCTCCAGCTTCCCTTCCCCGCCCAGCCGTTTTAGGGAGGAGAGTAGAGTGACAGAGCCTCGTCGCGTTCTGAGCAAGGGGTTCATGGCAAGGCCATGGAGGTAGCAGAGGTGCGGAGGGCTGAGATAGCACATCGCTATGATTAGCAAACAGTGTTTGGGTTTGATTTGACTTTCCAGTGGGCTCTGGGGCAGGAGAGGGCACTGAAATACTCCGGCTGAGCAGTTTCGTTTGCCTCCTTCTCATGCGCAAACCACTGAGGCTCAAAGTGCCCGACCAGGGCTCTTGTCTTGTGCAGAGGTAAGAAGCACGGCTCAAGCCATGAAATACCTTCCTGGCCCAGTCCTCCGTTGCAACCCTGTCCTGCAGGATGCAATTGTACATGGCTTGCACCAGCCTAAAAACACATTCATCGCTACCAACAGGAATTAAAGCATACGTCCCATACATGTAACTACAAACAGGTAAAAGGAGTGATGCAGAGTCAAAGTGGTCAACAAATGCTGTAAGGCGCTCATACAGTCTCTTAGGTCCCCCTGAGCTTTCCCCTTAGTAAATCCATGCCAGTGTGTCCTGACAGTATCCCTGACCACACGAGGGAGTGGTGACTGGCTTGCCTAATTCTGGCAGCAACGCAACATTTACTAGTTATTTCCCACATCTAGACAATCATCACACTATTTCTGGGAAGGTAAGTTTCAAAACTCTGGGAGTGACTATAGGAAGAGGGCCAACAGCTTCGAATGGCTTTGGTGGGAAAAAACTCACTGGCGCTGGTGATTTCTTTTGGGAATTGTGGGTCTCATAATCCCAGATACCCCGGGGGCTGACAGCACTGATGTCAGATTTGCTGGTTGTGGAGGAGGCGACCCTCATGGGTTAGGCAGTCCAAGGGTGAGCATAGGCTTTCGGTGTCACTTTGAGCTCTGCCCTTCCCAGTAGGGTCTCTGTTTGAACTGAATTTGTCATCCTGTGTTCGTAAGCTGTGCTGTGTAAGACAAACCTGATTATCTTTTATGGCCGTGTGGGTTCTTTCTTGGGTATAACAGAGAAATCCTGAATATTATCATGACCCTTGAGATGCTCTTGAGATGTGGCCTGATCAGCACCAGTGTGGCCAAGAGGACCAGGGCAGTGATGATCCCCCCGTGCTGGGCACTGGTGAGGCCGCAACTCAAATCCTCTGTTCAGTTCTGAGCCCCTCACTGCAAGGAGGACATTGAGATGCTGGAGTGGGTGCAGAGAATGGCAACGAAGCTGGTGAAGGGCCTGGAGCACAAGTCTGACGAGGAAAAACTGGAGGAACTGGGGTTTAGACTGAAGAAGAGAAGACTCAGTGGGGAGTTATCAATCTCTACAGCTACCTGAAAGAAGGTTATAGTGAGGTGGTGATCTGTCTCTTCTCCAAAATAACAAGTGACAGGACAAGTGGAAACGGCCTCAAGCTGCACCGGGGGGGGTTGGATTAGATATTAGGGACAATTTCTTCACTGAGAGGGTGTTCAGGCATTGGAACAGGCCGCCCAGGGCAGTGGTGGACTCACAGCCGCTGGAAGTGTTCAGCAAATTGTGTAGACAAGGCCCTTAGTGACACGGTTTAGTGGTGGCCTTGGCAGTGCTGGGGTAATGGATGGACTTGATAAGCTTATAGGTCGTTTCCAAACTTGTTGATCCTATGATACTACAGTTGTTTCTGAAAGACACAGTTACAGTGTCGGTGCATGGAGGAGATGCAGAAGGTGCCACAGGCACATACATGTTCAGGGAGTTGAACATACGTTTATATGAAAGAGGTGCCCTTTGGATACAGGTGGAGTGGAGCCAGCTGGAGCTGTTCCAGAACAGCCCAATCTCTGGAAAGGCGTTTTGCTGCACGTCAACTCGCACGTCACCTTGCTGAGGCAAAAGTGCCTGGAAGAGGTGAGATGATTATTACTTCAGCTGAGACATTACCCCTGCTGCAGCCAGTGTTTGCTTTGCATCAGTTGACCTCCACGGTGATCAATATTTCCTTATCAAAGGCTTCCACTTTCTGTCATTTCTGAGTGATCCCTTCCTTCCCGTGGTCATGCACTCACACAAGACCCCTACTCTAATCTGGCTAAAACCACATTGAGAACTTGTTGCTTTTAACACTATGGTGGGGATTAACTGAATTAATCAAAAAGTCCTGTGTCGTGGTTTAAGCCATAAATCAGCCACGCAGTTTGTTCACTCACTTCCCCCTTTTTCTTCCCTCTGCTCCT
>JAOEHY010024603.1:0-26359 GCA_025447955.1 Psilopsiagon aurifrons | reverse complement strand
GGGGGGGGGGGGGGAAGCCCCGCTTCAGCCCCGGGGCCTCTCTCCCCGTTCAAACCCCGTCCCGCTCACCGCGGCCATGTGCGTGCACGGCCCACGTGGGCCGGAAGCGGCGCCTCCGGAGCCGGAGCCCCGGAGCGCGGCGCTGCTGCCCCCGGGTGACCGGCGGTAAAGACAGCGCTGGCCCCGGGCTCGAGGCTGCCGGGGACGGGACGGGACGGGACTGGACGGGACGGGACGGGACATTCCCGCGGTGCTCACACTGGCGCTTTTTATAGCGTTTCTAAAATTAAAAGCAGAAAGTTCAGCAAAACCCATCCCCACTCCCCCATTCCGGTCAGGAATTAACACCACGCCAGAGCCTGCCCGGTCACAGCGCGTGTAACTCTGTGGGGAGCAGGAGAGGAGGCTACCACTGAACATGGTTTATTCACCATAAATTATACTCCTCATATGAGCACTGCCTCCTTCGGCTGTGCACGAGGGAACGAAGGTCCTGCACTCAGAGATGTAAACCTGCAATACAGAAAGGAATCCCCATCACCCATCCCCTCCAGCACAAACCACTGATACCAGAGCAAGCACCAAGGTGGGAAACGAAGGGCCACACGCGGAACCTGCTTGGGTTTAGCTTCCCCCATGGAAGTGAATTCGAGTGCATGTGCATAATTTAATACCATGCTACAAGACCATACCAACTGATGCATCCTGTGACTAAACACCTTATTTAGCATTTAGATAGAAATTACTCTTATTTCACCACACTGCCATAAACTTTTACTATTAAATATTAATAAAACTGTGCAAATGCACCGAGGCCAAACTGCTGAGGGGTTTATCTGGCTTTTAACCCCCTAAGGCTCTCATTGAGAAAGTGTAAAGTCAAATCCCATCAAAACAGAAAACTGACACAAATTTTAATATTTATGTATTTTAAATCAAAACACAATTAAATAGAGTATGTTTTAAGTACATGAATACTTGGGCATGAGAGAAATAAGAAGTGGTACATAGTACCAAATACCTATACACAGCCTTTGTTTTGCTTTTTTACAGACAATACAGTGTGGCTCCAGACAATCAAATATTGCAACAGAGTAACACTTGCTCATCAATCAAGATATTCTGAGCATTGGAGATGATTCAAGTTCTTTGCAAAGTGATTCTTTTTTGCACAAATTTAAGGAAAAAAAAAAAAAACAATCATAAAGAGTAAAACCCAAACCAGAAGTGTTCTACACTGAAATGCAGTGGCAACACAACAGTGAGACACTGAGTACTTCTGATACCCTGCAAAAATCAAGTGATCTGAAAAAAATCATGGAGGTGCTGCATAAGACAGTGGTTTTTTACTTAAACGAAAGGTTTTGCAAGACAGGAAGAAGGGCAGGCCTCTGAACATTGTTCCTCTTTGTAAACCCAACATATGGAATGAGATAGGGTGTTGGTGGAGGACAAGCTACGGAGAATGGCAGCAATCACTTTTTTTTTCCCCTACTGGTGGGATGGAGAGGAAAAGAAATGGAGCAGTGTACAGGGCACAGCCCTGCATTCAGAGCTGTAGCTCAGGAGCAGAAGCTGCACAAGTGCAAGATGAGCTTTTGTGTCTGCTCCATGTCAGAAGCAGGGGACTTGTGTATGCAGGTGTAAGAGCTCAACAAGGAAGAGTTACACTGTTCAGGCTTTGCTCCTGATCCTTCTACACTGCCTTCAAAGTTAATGTAGTTATGAAGTAAAACGCATTTATCTTACAGTTGAATACGCATCTATTTCAAGTAAGGAAAAATAAAACTTAGAACTTTTTAGGTCATTCACTGCCAATGAGTTCACTGTTTCAGGTTCACTTCTCCAGAGGCCAATGTCAGGGATGCTCCCTTGGCCTTTCCAATTATGTGTTTAAAAATTACAAGCAGCAGAACAACAAACTACAGCAAAACCTTCCCCCTTGTTGTGGCTTTCCAGATAATTTGCTTAAAAGTCTTTTTGAGACAGGGTCAAGTATTTGTGAAGTTGATCACAGTTTCTCAGGGCCACATTCATAAACTGCATCTTCATCTCTAAAACCCATCATTATTGTGAATGCCACATACAACAGGAAAAAGTGTTTCTTCACGCTCTACAGTGGAGGTACAGGATTGCTTCTTTTTAATTCTTCCTTCTAGATGAGGGAGATTTCAGCGGTTGGAGTAACAGTGCTTTGTTTTTATTGGCTGTGTTAAAGAATCCACCAAAAGGGAAAGTTCACTCATTCTTGAAGTGGAAAAACAGATTTCCTGTTCTGGTGTTTCTAAACTCATAGCTGGAAAAGGAAACACAAGGTTAGAGTTCATTTTACCCTAAAATATACAAGGCAGTCGCTACATAGAAAGACATTTTGTGTTTAAAAATGAAGTCACGTATGCTTGAGAGTCTGGGAGATGAAAATACCCAACTAGTCCCACAGCTCAATCCACCTTCTGATTACAGCAACCCTGCTTAGTTAACTGAATCCAGAGCATCTGCAGTCACTTGGTATTTCTAAACTGCGCGCTAAGTGACCCTTCCATCTGGCCAGACTCAAACTAGATCATTTGCAGCCCCACTACTAAGTGAAATCATTATATAAAAGTCATTTAAATTAACTGCTCTATTAAAAAGTCACACAGTGAAAGCATGGATCTATCCATTTGGATAACCAGGGTTTGGCACATGGTTTACTTGCAGTAATTAAAAATAGAGCAAGTTAACTTTTAACAAGTCAGCTGCCTGAAAGCCAGAAGTCCTGGATGTTAACCTGGTAAACTGCTGCCATTCCACTGCATCAGAACTGTGGGTTTTTTTAAACAAGAGAACACATGGACTTGTACAAAGTCACTGAACACCAGTACACACCACCAGACCACCAGCCTATGGACAGGGCTGCCAGGTCTCTTTTAAGGTATAGACATAGCAAATCAGTGCACCCAACAAAGCAACTTTCCAGCTGTTGAGTTTTACTGACACTTTAGGCAAATATACTAATATTCATCAACATGAAAAAGCAAGTGTGAACTCAAATAAGGAATTACAGTATTGGCCCTGCACCACGAGCCACCCTTTTTTTTTTTACTAGGGCAGTCTGTAAAGACACAAACTGAAGACAGTCAACTTGAATGCCTGCACATGAGAACCACTAGATGCATCTTCAGAAATTTCTACATCATTCGTAGGCTGAAACACTCCCAACCTTTATTTTTTCATACCATGCCATGCCAGTTTGAACATTTCCCAGCGTGGGTTTCAGATGCTTTCGGAAGGCAAGAGCTCTCTTCCTCCCACAGTCTGGCTTAAGGCAGATACAGGCAGAAGCTTCTCCACCCCCTTACCTTCGTAACCTTCTCCGAAGGCTGTTCACATTGTGCCTGCTGCATAACATCGTTGACTATCATCTTCGCTATCCTCCAAGCCATCTCTTCTTGAGCCTGCCACAGAAAGCACACCCCAAAACACAGATAGGTTCAAGTTCATGGAATAAAAATACAGCCTGCAGTATAATTCACAGGCTCAACTTCAGAGATGTGGTCAACCTTCACAACTCAGTGACCTGTAGCAAACGTATCCTTTCTTGATGGAAATGCCCGGCTTTCGAAGTACACCATTAACTTCAATTATTGTATTTATATCCTGATGCACTTTCCAAGAGACTAAGTGAAGTTTTCAGGTTTATCTGTTGGGGATTTGCCCGAACCCCTTCAAGGGGAGAGAATGCAGCCTGAAATCCATGTACAATGGTCACTTCACAGTACAAAACAAAGGCCGACAGCACCTGCACTCCCAAATGTATATATGTGACACCACCATAACAAGAAACCCCTTGACTGCAAGCAAACAGTTAACCATTATACTAAAATAAACCAGCAATCACTGGCAAAAATCAAAGTAGTCTCACATATGCACACAATTATATTTGGCACACAGTGTCTGACAGTTCTTTTTGGTGCATCAGAAAGATACTCAGAGAAACAGCCAGGATTAAGAACTTCAATACTTTATTTCCCTAATCTACACTCTGAAGGAAGTCACCAGGACAACATAAAAGAGGACGCACCTCATCTGTGTTTCCTTGAACCCATTTCTTCATCGCTTGTGAAAACATGGACCCTAGTTGAGATAAAAACAGCAAGCAAGGTACATTAGCAAAGCCTGTGGCATAGCTCTGTAAAAGCTAATTCCTTTCATCCTTCTAAAGAGTTTGCACTGCTGACATCAGAGAGCATGGAAGAGCTGCATGGAAGACAAGGGATTATGTGGAGCCATGGCTCATGAGACACTGAGCCTGAACCATTCCTCTTCACCAGAGCTGACAAGCAGCATCAATATCAGATCCCAAACTGGGTGAGAAGCATGCAGAGAGCTGAAGTTCTTTTTCATCTCAAGACCCAGTCTTTGAAGGCTTGATCATCCCCTCAGCTGCTCACAGCTTTCATCCCTGCCAGGTTCCATCAACAGCTCCAACTCCCACAGGCTGCTCATACTACCAGGAGTCCACCTGGACCAGAAAAGCAGAATTTGGATAGGAATCTGGGTCAGAGATGAGTTTTGCCTCAGTACAGGACAGTTCCCATCTCTATCTGGATTAAAACAGATCTGTCAGGAGTCAAGAGTCTTGCTTATCTTGACTGCACTAAGGAAGAGAACAGCTCTTCAGATGTTTACAGACATGGACATGAAGAGGAAAGCAAACCTTTTGATTTTTTGACATCAGGCTCTGGTTCAGATTCTCTGATAAACTGTCCCAGGTCACTGACCCGTCCAAACGTCATCTTCCTGAAAGGAGGATGAGTAAAAGCATTATGGAAAGACAGCAGTCAAGAAAACAAAAAGCTACCATGCTAAAGACTCTAGCGTCACAAGCCCAGTGTTTCACCAGGTACCACCTCTGTCACCTGAAAGGAATATATTGGGAAAAATCTTCAGCTTTTCCCATGTATCTGAATCCGAAATGTATCTTAACAATTCTTGTAGACAGTAGAAGCACGCAAATGTTTCAATGACTCAACCATGAGATATCAACAGTCAGTGCTAGCAAGTGCTCTACACTATCACAAAAACACATCATTAGGGAGAAACCAGTTTACCATACCCAAAAGGACAGGAGACTGTGCAACAGAAAAGGTAGCTATAGAAACAAAGAATTTCTGTATAGGATACACAGAGCAGAAGAGCGTCACAACAAAAAGTAACTTAAGAAACAGAAGAATAGCTGTGCAACCTGCTAAGGAAATGAAGTACAAGCCCTTCTGTGCCACTGGGATAAGAAGAAAATCAAAGCTGCACATTACAATATCAAAGGAGCCTGAGTTTATTCTTTCCTGTTTCCTCCCCAGACTGGAACTACTGAGCTTGGAGTCAAAGGGCAGTAACAGCCAGCAGAAAGAGAAAATACAATTGGAAATATTTTTCCAGCTGCCATTCTGGTCACAGAAACATTCACCATGACACTGGTGTTAAATCACACAAATGTACTTTCAAATATGGCACCAGCTTGCATTTACACATGCATGCAGAAGGACACAGCAAAAATGAAACAAGATGAAACATAACTAGGAGCAAGACACACAGAATGAACCTTACCCTGCATACGTTCGCTGGTACAAAGATTCAGGATCCAGACTTGCAGCATCTACAATTATTGCTTCATCAAAATTTTTCAGGATTTTAACATTAGCCTTTTTGACATTGGACTACAAATAAAAATTCTAAGCATTAGTGCCCAATGCAGACAACTAAGAGCTTCCTAACAAACTGCATTTTTAGTGCTTTTACACTTAGATAAACCTCCATACATCTCTAAACAAGCATAAAAGAACTGGAAAGCATTTACACAATGATGAATCCCTAATGCAGCATGACACTTTTAAACATAAGATGATAAAGGTAAAAGAATAGAGGCAAAGACATAATATAGAGGTCAGCATACGTGTGTGAGGACTGCTCTAAGCACTATCAACTCAACAGAGCTGTGTGCACATGCAAATCACTTGTTTGTGAGTACACAAGACCGAACTACCTCAAAGGCTGCAGTAGCTTCACTCATCCCTCTCATGCACTTGGCTAAGCAATTCCCAAACACACTACACTTTCCCCCATACACACAGAACAAACATTTATCTTTTGGCCTGGCATATTTATATAAGATTATGAAAAAAGCCAAGGAAACATTAGAGCAACAGTGGGGAGAGCACAAATGTGCAGCAATCTACTAGCACCCTCACACAGAACAGAAATGTTTATGGCAGCTGCCTTGCAAAGTCCTTTCCTGCTGCTCGGCCAGTGCTGTTCTTTATGCAAAAATATGCAGAGACCCAGAGATTCTCCTGTTCAGATAAGTAGGAATATGCACCACAAAATGCAGCACTGCTCGGCCAGTGCTGTTCTTTATGCAAAAATATGCAGAGACCCAGAGATAACCCTGTTCAGATAAGTAGGAATATGCACCACAAAATGCAGCACTTCATTTCCTGAACTGTCCAAGCAAGCCAACTACCAGCAGTTTCTCTCCTGCAGACTATCAAGCAGCAGGATATTTCGAGAACACAGATTTTACTCCCTGCTTTGCAACTAAGGGGGAATATCCTTTAAGAATGTTGAAAGCAGGTAGTACATCTTCAGAGTAGCTTGATACATGGATCATCAATGTTGGTCTAGATACTGGATTTAAAACCCATGGTAGCACTGCAGCATTCAATAAAAGCAATTCAGCAAAAGCAGTTCTTGCTTAGCTTTTCTGCTCTTAGCTGTGCTTGCACTTAGCAAGCTGACCTGGTTACAGTAAAGCTAGAATCTGTTTATCCTCTCCTCTTTCATATTTGAATTAAACGAAGCTACAAGTTTTGGAACAGCCAACTCTTGCTTAAAAGCACATCTCTGGTGTTACTGGGAGGGTTTCAGAGTGGAACAAGCTCCACTGCCTGTTTCTGAGGCTAAGCCCACACAGGAACACAGCTCTCAAAGAGGCACCAAAGGCAACAAAAAGATGCTGGCCCACAAACAGGGCACTGTGCAATGTACAGGGTGGACATTTCTCAGTGACTCTGGGACGGTAACAGAGCCAAAGGAGCCCAGTCACATTCTCTTTTCCACACAGTACAACAAAGAAGCAGCAGCCACCACAAAGCTCCAATCATGCTTAATAAATGCCTTTCCCAGCAAAAGACTTTTTTATGCCCAGCTTTACATCAAGCTATATACATGCAAACAAATTCAGGTATCACCCTCAGCTCAAAGCAACTTGGTGGTACTGCAGTGAAGTGTCAGCTCTCTTTTGGAAAGGTCAGGGGTCTGGCCATTCTATCAGACCAGCTTGAGGGTAACAACAGGGAAAAGTCCACTGAGGCAAATTAGCAAGCACCACTGGTCAGGTATTAACTGTCACTGCTCTATGTTTGAGTAGGTAAATGCCTTAAATCTTAGAACTGAGTGGAACTGAGCACACACAACTTGCATATTTTTGTTTAAATTCTACAGCATATTCACAAGTGCCAATGCCTAAAGTTATAACTATGGTAAAGATTGAAAAATGGTACTTCTAACAAAAACTGCTCTTAAATGTAACGGCACCATGGAACAGTCTTCAGTGAACGTCAACAGCTTAATAAAAAGAGAAATTTGATGCAAAGAACTAAAAGCAATACAAGCCTCTGGGTGCAATAAATAGGACCATCTTCCACACCCATACTGTTTGAACTCAGCAGAAGGTAGACTAAACACATCCTAATATAACACAGACTGTAATTTTCAAGTGGAATGGGAGCTTCAAATTACAAGGTGCTTCCTTACAGTGTATGAACTTTGATACTGATACAGAGAAGTGACTACAGTCTTTCCCGTAACAAAAACAAACCAAGAATCTCATACCTGGGAGGCAGAGCCATCCGGGCCCCCTATGGAATCACTATCAGGAGAGCTACTGGGGCCATGAATACTCAGTGCAATATTCCCTCCTGGAAATTCATCTCCTCGTACTGAATGGATGAGATCATTCAAGTATTTGTAGTAAAGGTTGCTGGACAAGAAACCAGGTAAAAAAACCTGAGAGACAGAAGGAGGAGTCCTCTTTAATCAAGGCTGGTCTGCACAATTGCAGCAGACTGTTTGCACAACAGAAGGGACACACAAGTATCTTAGCCCTTGTGCACCTGGTACGCAAGTAGAAGTGCCTAGACATGGAATTATTCCAGATTAGCAAGTGCATTGCTTTGAATCTGAATCCTACTGCAAGATGAACAACAATAACTGCATATCAACCAAACCCTCCAGTAACTGCTATTGAAGTTTGGAATTTCTGATTTCCTCTAGGAAAGCCTGACAACCCAACAGGCTTACAGGTACTTTGCTATGCTGATCAAAATTCATCTGCAGCTCCAGAATAGAATCATTAATCTCTAGTGTCCCGGTATACCAGAGTTCACTATTAGCCACACCACTGGTCTTAGACTTGCAAACAACTGCTACCAGCAGGAAGGATAATTTTCTAAAGATACAGAAGCTCTTGAGAGCAATTCACATGGGAGGAAATTCTGTTATTTCCATTAAAGAACAGTAATCACTCCAGACAAACACTTCACAGAGAGTTAACAGAAGCCAGTGTGTGGTATCTTTTCAAACCAGGCTGGGGAAAACAGTCTAACAGGTTTTCCAAAAGCTGCTCAGTTATCCAGGTAAACAGGAAGTCGGGAAGAGAACAGGACAAATCAGAGATGCTGAAGGGGATGGACACCTGACTCACTACAGAATCTCCACACCATCTGTGCTGTCAACATCGTTCTGAAGAGGGTATCTCACCGTCTCCATGGTAGTCCATGCCTGCCGTAAGGGAGTAGTGAAACAGTTCGGGAGAGGACCACCTTCCCTGCAGATGTTGGATTCGATCTCTAACCTCACTGAGTCATCAAACCCAAGCGGATGTGTGGCTTGAAGGGAGAAGTACCTGCAGCACCAGATGGGGGGAAAAACAACACAAAAGGAGTTGCAAAACTTTGCAGGTGGTCAGCACTCACCCGTTCCACCCAAGACCATCCATCATGCTGCAGCCACTAGATGGAGCTGGCCTCAAAAAAGTACATAGTGTTGATGCTGCCAACTACAGGGGAGGAGAATCCCCAGCCCACAGAAACATTTTTGATAAAGCCTTGTCCTGATGACACAGATAAAAGAAACAGAGCATCAAGTGACTCCTGATGAGAAGACTCTTACATATAGAGTTTTGTAGCAGGGAAGCAAGAAACACCCAGAACTCTGAAGCAGTGTTTGCTCTACTAATCACAACACTGAAACCAAGTTTATGGATGGAGTAGAGGGGTGACTGATGAAAAATCAGACTGAACCACTTGCTTCCTCTCCAATTATTATTTCCCACCAGGGTAATAACCTAAGGAAATTGTGAAATGAGTCTCACACTTGACCTTAAGAACAAGCTTTTTCTGGAAGCAGTTTTGCTGTCTGTGTTCCAGTTGCATTATTACTAAGGTGCAGAACAAACAAAAAAAAAGGGAAGAGTTACACTACTGAATGTCTATATTAAAGAGGATCTCAGTCTCTTCCTTAACAAAAGGAAGGTATTTCAAAATACTAAGAACAAGCAGTATTTGGCTTTTACCATGGGTGATAACGGTTCCTAGTTTAAATGGGTAACAGCATCTGGACCTTAAGGTTTTTCTACAGTGACGCATCTGCTATTAGGTTTAAATCCTTCACATTTTCAAACGGCAGCCAATTGGCTTTGATATTTTCACAACCACACATAAAGCCAAGCAAACAAGTCCTGGAAATGCTGAACTGTGTTTCAGAATGGATACTTACAAGGACTTTCCCTTCATGTGCACAGAAAAGTTTTAAACGCTTGTGTGTGTGCACACAAAGGCCACCTTACTAAAATGCCTTTCAGCATCACAGTGCAAGACTGCACAGTGATGGCTTGAAAATGAAGAGCTCCTTTTGTATGGTGCAACACAAAAACACAAATACAAAATTAAGAGCTTCCAAAACAAGTAACTGTTGAACTCCCTCACTTGTCATATAAAATCATGGCATCATTCTGTGCTTCTTGCCCATCATACTGGCCTTTTTTGGCAGCAAGTTGAGACTGGAAGTTATCTGCTGCCAACCAGAACTGCAGTACGTTAACTGCATCTTCCTTCTCCATGTACTGGAAGAGAAATTAAAAAAGAAAGAGGAGAAATTAAGTAAGTTTTACCAAGAAACTTCTACTAAGCACAGACAAACCTGCTCCTTCCCATTTAAAATGAGAAACATAGTCCAAACATTAATGATGCAAAACTGTCACCAGGGCATACAAGCATTCTGAATTCTCGGATACAGTGGTACAGACAGATTTAGTTTGTTTAAAAAGAAAACAACTTTAGACGTTTCTGTTCTGTACTGAGTTTCACATGCAGTTTCCAACAATTATTTATTTGCATCATACTAAAGATAGAGGGAAGGCTATTTTCATGCTATGCTCAGCTTACATTGACCTCAGCATACTGTTTCAGCTCTCCAGCTTGCTGCTTCAAACTACACTTGCTTGTCAGACTATCAGGACAAGTATTTTACAACTAACAGATGACTCCCTAAAGATAAAGGGCCCCACAACTGTAAAACCCTACATTTAAGCTACCACATTCCTTCTTGGTATCCTGTCTATGTAGAGCTAGAGAATTATTTATCTGAAAGAATGATTAAGGCATTCAAAGTAACTTTACTTTTTCATTTGGCAAGATAAAGACAAACAATGCCAAGGCTTCTACAAAGCAGAGATCCTTAGAAGTACTCACTAACTGGAGAGGATATGCACAAATACTTATTTTGCAATCCAGCGTACAGGTTTGAGCATTTGAGAGAGTTCTACACGTGGAGAGGAAACCACTTAATACATTTTCTCCCTAAGAGAGATACATCTTTTAATATATTTGAGGTGTCTTTGTTAGAGCCATCAGAGAATGAATAAAGGTTTTCTTTCCATTTGATAGGAAAGAATGAAAAAGGCAACCTCAAAACCTAGTGCTCACCTCAGAGAAATAGAAGAGAGCGGATTCACAGAAAAGTATGTCAGCCAGATAAACAGTCCCACTAGTCAGCACCTCAATCTGGTATTTACAGAAATGATGACTTCGCAAAAACTCACTAAAGTGCCTGCACACAGAGAAGAACAATCAGTTATTAAGGGTCAGCAGCATTCAAGGCACCTCATGAACCTATTAGTTCTTGCCCCAGAAGTCTTATACCTTCAATTGAATAAAAGCAAAACAAAGCAGGAATGGTGCAGGTTTACAAATGACACTAAGACGATATAGAGAATGCAACAGCATGCACGTATAGCTTCAGCAAGTGATGACAATGGATTTGGAGGGAGAAATTTGAGCAGTTTCAAATGAAGACTGCACAAAAAAGTGATTTTACGGTCACGTCTTCATAAATGTTTTTCATGGAACCCCCTGTTGCATAAGGACAACAGTGACGTGAAGCCAAACCATTCAAACCACTTACTCTTGTTCCATTGCGTTAAACACTATTGACTGTGCTGTAACAAAGCAGTTAGGATCCACTTGTCCATCTTCCCCACAGATCTTTGCTGCAAAGAAAGACCAGGTTAAAATTAACACCCATCTGGCTGATGGAGCTGGAAAACACAAGTGGTGACCAGTTAATGAAAAACTATAGTTCAAATCCACTAGAATCAGCTGGTTCTGACTGTGCAAAGAGCCTTTGAAGTACTGCAGGTAGCTGAATGATAATATTAAGGCTGAAATACTTGACTGAGACTCAAATCTGGATTCCCTCCACAATTATTGGGAACTCTTTCACTGATTTAAGCAAAGACTCTGAAAGCTCTCCTAGGGATATTGCACAGCACTACTGAAAGGTCAGATCCACGGATAACTTGTCAGGTGATCTATCTTTTACAACTGACTTTAACAGTCACAAAAATAAGAAATATGAGTATGTGGTATTAAAGATATATTTTTACAGGGAAGGAGGAAGCTCAGAAATGAGGAGGCAGCGCACATTCTTACCAACAATGTCATTTCTCATTGCTTCTGTTACAGGTATTGGTTTAGCAGCATCTGGAGAAATATATTTGGTAAAAGTACTAACTGCATCCCGTTCTATACCTATGAGGAAGAAACACAGAATCAAACTTGGCACAGGTCTAAAACAAGGAGCAAATAATAAACCTCTGCTCTTGAGGAAAGCAAGTATCTAATCATCAGTGAGAAGTTCCCTTCCCATAAAGCCCTCAGTCCACTACTCAATACTTTGCTACTGACAAGCTACAGCAGCTGTGTTTTCTCCAGCCAGGCCACAATAAGCCCAGCCATCGCGGTCTGAGTAGTGAGAGGAAATCAAGCAATGCAGCTCCGAATTCCCTGCCAGCAGACAAGACAGCACCCTCTTCCTCAGAAGCACACTTTAGTCCCAGAAGTAACACCTTTCCGCCAAAAGTGCAGTGAAGTTCCCAATTTCTAGCTCTCATTATAGAGAATATAATGCCTGCATTAGGAAGGAATTAAAAGGAAAAAAAGTATCTTAAAATGGGATGCCTCGAAACAAGATACATGCTTTACATGTTATCTTTTGACAGTTGGGACACTGCTCTGAAAGAGAGAGAAAAAGTCACACTTCGACTGTGCATGTTTCTCAGAAAACACCCATTACTTCCACATTGTTTTTAGACACCAGAAAGCAAGAGGTGCTTTTCATGACTGAAGCATTACTGTGCTTGTTTAAGCTGCTTTGGGGCTGAGGTTAGGCGTTGCGGCGGTCCATGGCAAATACATGAGAAAGGCAAACAGCAAGAGAAAGGGATGCAACACAAGGAAACACACGGGCCAAAAAAAGCAACAAATATGAGAAAGGAAGCGTTTCCTTTCTGTCTGGAGACTTGCACAAATGAGGGAAGACTGAGTGGATGCGCAGGAGAGAATCAGGTACTGTGCTGTAGCTTACCAACAAAAGCAAGCACTTTAATTTCACCCTTACTTCCAGTAGCACCTGAAGACATGGAGTCCAAATGAGAACAATCAGTTACAAGGGGAAGAACTCTATCACATAAATCCAAGAACAGAACCAGTATGTTCCACAGAACAACCTCAACAAGTCTCTTGTAACTATTACTTATGTCATCTTACGGGATACAGGATATTTACCTTCCATGGAAAGTTAATTATCAATTCTCAGCCCCATCATCTGAATTTTCTGCAATTCTTTTGAGTTGAGATGGGATGGGTGAGGGAAGAACGGGACATTGCAATGCTCATCTTCATTTCTTAAGATTACACATGTAGGAACAGAAGTAACCTAAGCTTGTTAGAATACGTAACGATCCTGAAGTCTCTTCATCAGCATATTTATTTTTCAACGCCCAGACAAATAACACACAGCTCAAACTGACCATGAGCTGATACAGCAAGTTACTATTACTGACACGCAACACGATTTTCTTCCCTGCAACAACACATCATACTAAGAACACAGAGCATCATGCAAAGCAAGCAGCAGCTCCCCATCTCCCACCCTTTTTAAAGAAATGGGACACATGGCACTTACTTTTCATGAGTTTTCCTGACAAGTCTTTTAGTGCAGAGGAGGGGCTGTTCCTGTTTGATACTGTAAGCTTGGAAGATTCTTGCTGATCAGCTGGAATAGAATGAGTCCCTGTTTCAGATTTTCTTAGACAAAGAATACTGGCATTATCACTCTCCTGACCCAAGAGCACATGGTTCTCACTGTTGTTAGTTCTGTCGTTCTTGGTCGAAGCCACTGGCTTGGTCCTGAGCAGATGGACTGTGCTAGAATCCTCCAGTCTCTCCTCAAGCAATCCAGTTGGAGAAGACGATGCAATTTCCTGCTGTTTGGAGGGTGACACTGGCTCTGCCAATGAACTCTGCTTAACGGTGTTCAGGCTATGTGCTCTTATACGGGACCATGTTGTGGAGTGGAAGCTTTCAGCCTCTAACCAAAACTTAACCAAGTGTTCCATTCTGCGCAGTTCCATAAACTGGATAAAATAAGGGAGGGCTACATTGTCCTGCAGAACTTGTTCAAGGGTCTTTGAAAGGCTTGATTTGGTCTCTTGAGCCTGATAATTCAGACATGATCTGCCTAAAGAAAAATATAAAGGGAATGACTCCCTATTATACTACAGATACGGGTATTTAATACAAAACCATCTTACAATGCAAGTGATGAAGAGACAATTCCAACATAAAAGTGGTAAGCAAAGTAAGGAAACCTCTCAACATACAAATGCACTGTCCACATTAAAAACTCTTCTAGGGTAACAGCAGTCAATTTTTGAATTAGCTAATCTACTTGTCTGAAAACCAAAGGATGGAGAGCATACCAGTAACCCACAGAGAATAAACACTGCCATTATTATAGAGCTGATGAAGCCTTACCTAAGTCTCCAAAATGAGCAGCTTCCATGTGACTTGGCTGCTTCTTCAGGGCAGCTGTCCGACTGCTAGAGAAAGAATCCATGTTGGCAGAGATGGCATTAATTGCCACATGGCTTGGTCCTGCAGCCTCCAGCAAGGCATGATTTCTAGTGCTTCGTTGAGGGGAATGTACTGGTACTGGAGCTGGAATGAAGACAGGAATTATTAAAAGACAAGGCTTCCAAGACCTCTTCTAAGCAGTTTCCAACATTAAGCACCACCAGATATGACTCTTGCAAACTCTCTGGCAATCTTTTTAAAACCCTCATTCTACCACTGTGTGTCATTTTGATCAAGGTGTGATTAAAGACCACAGAAACAAACAGGATATATTATAGCAAGAATAAACTAACTTCCAGTAGAACAGTGGTGCCCACTCACCTGTATTTTCCTTATTCAGTAGCTAATCAAAAGATGCCAAGTCTAAGTTTACACATGAAATACTACTCCTGAGTCTTCTGGCTTCCTTGGTAACTGCTATCGTAACAGCTTAATACTTTGTCAACAACATATCTTGATTACAACATTCTTGCCAGCCCATTTCCATATCTTTTTGAAGGCTAAAACATGTTACAAAATCCTGCGAGTTTTAATAAAATTGTTTTCCAAAAATGTTTGAAATGTTTGTCTCTTTGATTTTGAGAGCTAGAAAAAAAACAGTAAGGAAATACCTGATGAAAGCCAGGTTAGAAACATTAACCTCCTCTAAGCTGTTTTAGAAACACAGCTATTTGAGCCCAGAGAACAAAGAAGAACTTCCTCATGCAAAACCCTGCCAGTGAAAAAGCATCACGTAATTGTTAATTGATGACAAAGCTGAAGAAAACAAACCATGCTCACAGCAGCTTCAAAAGCTCTCAGGAAACTGCACTGGATGGGGATGTCATACAAGGACACCTTACACCTCTGACTCAAAAATAAAGCAAATCAGATGACACGCTGTCTCAGCACACTACTTCCTAGCGATGTGTTTCTTCAAGGTGTCAAGCAACTTGGGTTTGGTGACTTTGATGCTGCACAGTTTTATTTTTATTCAAAATTTTATGACACATGATGACTGGAGTCGATGGTTTACATTTGCATGTCATAGCAACAGACCTTAGGAGCAATGGTAGAGTTAAAATGTTGAAGCTATTGCAAAGTGTTTCTCCAGCTGCAGTGTGTGGTACCAGGTCACCGCTTCCTGCGTCTTACAAAGCCTCTGGTATTTAGTACCAGCAGTTATGGGGAAGACTGCATTTTTCTGGGGCCAATGGATGGCAGCCAGTTGCTTGGCTGACAAGAGTAACTGGGGAAAGCTTGGTGGCAGCTCCTCACATAGAACCAGAGCCACACTCATAAGAGTTCAGGCTCTTATGAATTAGATTAAAATATCGTTTTATGTGATGAACATTGAAGAAAAATTTGTTCCACTTCATTTAAGGATCAAATACCTTTCCCAAACCCTCCAGACAGCACTATATCTCTCACCTAATGTCATACACATCGCGCAGGTGCTGCCTGCCAAACTGGAAAGATGCTCTCTGTTTGCAGCAGTGTAACACAATCAATTTTCACATTTAGTTTTATTTACAAGTTCACAATATTATGGCCTTTTCCTGGGAAATTCTATCAGCTTGTCACCAGAAACTGTAGCTGCACTTAAATCATGGGGGGCGCAACTTGGATGTAACTTACTGTTTCCTATAACTGATCTGACAGACAGGCCAGCGAGGTGTAAAAAAGCCTTTAACTTTCTCTTGATATCCAGATACCACACCAACAAATACAGAAGCAGGATTTTGTCTGAGGATATAGAAGTAACAGATGAGATTCACACAAATTACCTCATCTCCTTTCAGTATCACAATAAAAACTGACAGGATAAATAATCTTGTTTTCCCCACAGTTTACAAAACTCCTTCCCATCAAGATGGTTTTTTCACTCCTAACAGATTTAGCAGCAAGATTTCTGTATCATGTGGAGCAGCACTACAACACCATGATTCAGAACTTCAGCCTCCCAAGATGCACCAGTTACACTTAAACAGACACTGGCAGCCTGTTTTTCAAATCAGACACAGTTAAGCTGCATTTTCACAACTGCAAAGTACACTATGTGTGAGCAAGAAACTTCAGAGGTGATTTTTTGTAGCTAAGGAATAAGCACTACTTGCCAGGTGACTGAACTGCAGGATGACTTTGAATTAAAGCTCATGTGACATAGCTTAATAACCTTCTGTACTTACAGATTCAGTGAGATGATTAGGACACATCAGTTGCTATAAATACTCAGAAACAGAATTCAGATTTGGGGCAGATTTGGTTTTAATGCATAGGCCACATCTGTGTTCAGTCATAAGGAAATTATCCCACTGGTTAAAGTGAAAATGGCAGATGACATTGGATATCTGAATTTATAGATAACATAAATATTGATCTTACTTTTAATTGCTTTCACATCTGTGGTCTTTTCTTGTTCTTTGCCTTTGACTGTAAAATACAAAGGAAAATGTTAATGCTATTTCGGGTGACTAATGGTATTTACCCGAGAACGGATACAGAATTCCCAACTTCAGTGAGTATCAGAGGTGGAACCATCATTTAGTTAAAACTGATTTCTGCTTCAAACCTGCACATCTAGTGACTAACAGAGGCTCTCAAAGCTTCCGTGTTGGTTTATTTTCAGAAGAAAATCCTTATTCATTAAGTAAGTTTAATGAACTGTAGTACGTTACAATTAACTCGTAAAGGTGCTTACTGGCCGTATGATTAAAGCATGGTTACATGTGAGATTACTTTAATAAACAGCATTAACTGAAAAGAATGGGATAGATGTGCTTTACACACTGCTAATAGTTAATTTCCTCTCAAATACTATTGCTTAAGTACCATCAAACCTAGGGCAAGCAACTGATGGGGAGATAAGAGTTTAAAAAAGTTGTGACAGAAAAGCATTTTGTTAATAATTCCTATAATGTTTTTAAAGGAAGCTCCTAAAGGAAACAAATGAGGAGATCTGTTTGAAACAAAAATAAAGAAACTGAAGGAATACATTGCCAGGATGGCACGAGAAACAAATTAAGTAGTGATATTGAAGAACATGATCTACTTGGGAAATGTTCTCTTGCTGCTCCAGGCTGGGAGCATTACTACAAATAGGTCATCTTTGAACAGCAATTGCGGAGTCCTTCCAAAGGTAACCACAAATCCTAACCCAGCACAATCACATATTTACATCATAAAACACGCGCAGATTACAAAAAACCAAACCCAAACCAGCCCTGCCTATTCTGACCCAGGTATTTTAACTATTTTAAAGGGAAGCTCCAATCTCTGGTTACGTAAATGTCCTGCCCGGAGGTGGCTGCAGCGCTGCCGTACTGTGAGGAGCAGAAATGTTGCAGCTCTGTGAATTGGCAACTCAGCATTTACGACGTAAGCCTGCAGCCAGCACATTTCCTGATGGAGAGGTTGAAGCATCCCTTGGAAGAGCTGGATACTTTTAAATCTGAACTCTTGCAGCCAGATGCAGCTGTGAGCAGTGAGAATAACCAGCTTTACATAACTGGGGGGTATGACATGCAGGAGAAAAATGACTGAGAAAATCTGCATGTCTGAAGAAACACTGAGGGACAAACGGGAACGAAGCAACCTCTCAACAGAATTACAAACCTTCATCCTTCCAAAATGATTCCGGTAGTTGATTCATCAAACCAATACTATTGGCAATGATTCCCAAGTTTCAAAGGAGTCCTCCATAAGCCTATTTTCAGTTCAAATACATCTGTTCCTTCTCACCAACTACTCAGTTTCTCTCGAATTACCTACTTATTTCTGGTAACACAAACTCCCTGTTCATGTTCTTAACCTCTTCATACACAGGGTTCTTCTGCGCCCCCCAGCTTCAAGCAGAACAAACTGAAGTAGTTAACAGCAGAGGACAAAAGCAAACTCCTATACACAACAAGACCTAGTTTTTGAGGGTGAGGTTTCACTGAAGGACTTTACTTTCACTTCCCTCAAGAAAGCAATGTCACTTGTGTCTGTGTGAAATGAGAGCGAACCACAGTTCAGTGATGACTGAGGACTAAGAGGTTGTGAGAACTTCCAGTAGCAAACCCCTTTCACAAAGCAGTAATGCACCAAACGGATGCAGACTGGCCACGTGATGCTGGAGGATTTTAATTCATACCTTTAAATACACAAGACTGAACAAACCTAAGCACTCCTCACATGTATGTGCGCAAAAAACAACACAAAACTTCAGAGGTCAGCACACTGGTTGGACTGCGTGTGCTACTGTCAAGGCAGCCCTACTAAAGGGGCCTGTAGTCAGGCTGCTTCACTGATAACAATTTCATAACCTGCCCTCAAGCGCCAGGCTGCTGGTTCAACTGTTAAGAGTTTCATTTCTCAACCCATTATCCACCCCCAGCCTTCCAGGCTTTAATTTTAAGGCCCATGCCAAAAAATAAAACCATTTCAGTATTATTTTTGAATCCATGTCAGTAATTTCATGGTTTCATCTTTAAAACCTGTTTCAATTTTCACCCAATGTGATATGCTCTTAAACAACGGCAGCTCAACCCAAGAACACCGACACTTCTGTATGGTTTTGGACTGCATGTGTGTAGTCTACAGAGCTTCATCGTAAGCCTTAATCTGTTGCTTTTCTCCCAGCTGCAATCTAAGATCTTCTCAAAAAGGCAGTATCTAAAATGCAGATTGTACAAAGCAGTATTATTTCATGCACAAGCCAGTTGAAAGCTTACTTCTCTCCTGAATAGCACCTCTCTTGGGCACTTAATTCTGCCTGTGCTTCTCTGACCCAAGATCCTTTAATCAAAGGAACACGAGCAGATACTCAATGAGACACTGCATTTTTGTCAAAGCTTGCCCTGTTCCTGTGATCACACATTAGGATGAACAGCACTTCTACAGTTCCCTTCATCAATAAAGCGGCAGAAGCTGGTTTTGGAGAGTTCATAAGCACTAAGAAAGTTTTATTCTGCAGCTCATCATTAGTACGTAAAGACCCCAGAAGGGATTATGGCACTTGCAAAGCCTTCAGTGGACTTCCAGAGCTGCTAATATTTAGAGAAGTTTAATTTCTTCCAAGACCACTGCACTAAGCTTCACCAAGAATGAAACTTTCAACGCTGCTACTTTGGCTGAGCAAGCTTACAACAGCACATGTCAGTCAAGACCAAAAACACTGACTCACATCATGTGTTCTTTCCTCCTCTCTTGCAGTCTCAGAACGCACATTTTGGGCTTTAGCAAATGACAAACGCTTTAGGATAGCATTGTCTCAGCCACTGCTTCAAGAACGGCAATTGTACTGCTTGAACTACAGCATCAGGAGGTAACAGAACCACTTTCTCAACGGGCCCTTCCTAAAAGGTGCCCCTTCCAACAAAAACCACTCAAGCCACACGTCCTGCAGCCTGAAAGCATCCTACACCTTATTTCATCACCAGCTGTAGCACAAGCGCCTTCAACACATTTTGCTCCCAAAGTCAATTTCAACTGCATCCCTTTGTGCTATAGGAACAGCATCAACATTTCAGGAGTCCCACATTTCAAATCTGTGCTTGCGCTCCATTATACCAACAAACGTGTTACAAAATAAATGGTCAACGACTCCTTCGGCTTTATGAAGACCTGGGTGCGATGAGGCGCCTTTTTCAGTCATGGGTTTCAGCTGGTGCTTTAACAGGCTATTGCATTTTTACACACCCCTGCACAGCAGCATTGGAAGAAAGCACCTACAAGCATTTAGAGGCTCAGGATCAGCACGAAGCCAAGGCACCAGCCCGCCAAACCGCACCATCCACCGCTGCAGGGCCGCGGAGCTCCATCCCCCAGCAGCAGCAAGGCGCAGAGCCCGGGGGGGATCAGCGCTGCAGCCCGGCGCTCGCCACCGCCCGCAGCCGGGGTTGCTCGAGGTCCCTGGGGGAGCCCCGCTTGCAGCCGCCGCCCCAGCGCCCCGCAGCACCGCCCGCCCCCCGCAGACCTCCTCCCCAAACCCCGAGGGCGGAAAAGGGCCCCGCCGCCGGGACTGACCGTCGTTTGAGGGGAGGCCGCTCCTCAGGGGCCGAGCTTCCTCCCGGGGCCCGGGCACCGTCGCCGGAGGGGCAGGGCCGGGGCTCAGCAGCCGAGCGGGGGACGAGGCCGGCAGCCGCCCCTCAGCCGCGGGCTTCCCGGCCGGCGCCCCCCGACCTTTCCGCCTGAAGAAGGACATGGTGCCGCGGAGGGGGCGAGGGCAGCGAGCCGGGCTGCCTATGAATGAGGCTCCTTCCTCCGCCCGCCGCCGCCTCTCCCTCCGCCTCTTCCTCCCGCGGAGGCGCCAGCGGCCGCCATGTTGTCAACAACCGCCCCGCTCCCTCTTCCGGGCGGCCGGCGGCCCGCAGAGCACGACGGGATGCGGCCCCACTCAACATGGCCGCCCCGGCGTCAGGGCACTGCGGAGGCGGGCGGCCATGTTTGATGAGGGCAGGGGCGGCTGAAGCGCGGGCAGCCACCTTGAATGAGGGCAACGGCGCCTTGAGGGGATGTTGTGGGGACCCTCGCACGCGTTCGGGCAGGGCGGCCCGGAGGAGTTGGGAGCAGCGTGGCAGGGCCGAGTGCTGTGCAAAGTGCCCTGAAGGCTCTGCGGTGTGAGCCCAGAACGTCCCCCTTGGCCAGCGGGGCTGCCCCGGAGGAGGATGTGTCCTGAAATGCATTCTGCGGGCCCTCACCTCCGCCTGGCTTTGTGTGGACCTCGCGGTCCCAAGGTCCCGATGCATCACGCTGTGGGTCCCTGTGCAACAAGGGCCTTGTCCCTGCAGGCAGAAGCCTTCCCGCACATGGGGTGCGTGGTGCACGGGTCAGCACATTCACGTGGTGCCAGAAATGCGGCTGGGCTTCCCGCAGCTCTGACTGTGCCATCGCCAATGGCCCGGCCATTGGTGCGGTGCGACCTGAAAACCCTGCCAGGCCGCACAGGACACGCACGAGTGCTATGGAGCAGTGTCTGACAAATCAGTTCAGTCCTGGCCCCAAATGCTGCCACAAAAATCCTTTGAATTAACCCCTCAAGGCAAATCTCTTTTCTCAGCTACGGAGAACATTGCCTACATTGGTCACTGAAGGGCAGTATGTGGTACAACTGCTTTATAAAGACTACTCTTCTAAATCCTGGTATGAGGAAATCCTTTATGTATGAGGAAACTGAGGCACAACTACAGGAAGCAGGTCTCCCAAAATCACCAGCTACACCTGATCCATGCAGCAAACCATACAACTTTATGTCTTTGAAACTGCCATAAATGCCAGAGAGCCGGTGGAGAGCAATGAACTCCAGCAATGCTGAGCGTGGAAGAAGCACAAATTTTGTCTGCTTTCCTGTGGGCTTTGGCACTCTGTATCAGACAGGAATTGGCTTTCCAAACACAGCCCTCAGCCTAATTCCTCTTCAACCTCTTTTATGCCGCAACATTTCTGGGCTTGATCTCAGAGCCTTGTCCTGTGGGGCTCAATTAGCAAAACACCATGAGGGTCCCAAAACAAACCCTGCAGGTGGTGCAGGGACCGCAGGAGGCAGCTGCAGTTCTTCCTCTTCCATCCCGGTGTCGTGATGGATCGATGCATTGTCATCCCTCTGTGATGTAACTGTCCTGATGGTGGTGCTTGAGCCATGGAAAGTTATGTGATTGATAATCATTATGTAGATTGCTGCAACATCTTTCATCCAAGTGTGCCAAAGCTCTTTACACTCAGTAATTAGGATTCATAAACTGTAAATTGCATAAAAGGCATATGGGGATCTTTTCAGGGCTGAGATGAAGCCAACTCTTGGATATGATGTTGCAGCTGATCGACACCCTATAGCAACCACGGTTTCTCGTTTGGTATTATTTTTGTTAACTATGCTCTTTGATACATTTTGGTACCTGTGCCCAGAGGCTGGTTGGGGGATAATGAACTATTATATATGTTTTACGCACAATAAATGGAATTATTTACTTGGCACATAACCTAGGAGGCTGGTAATAGACTAAATATTATCAAATGGTGAGCAAATTTGAAAGAACAGGATGACACAGGGAACTCTAAATTAACATCTTCTGTCAAAAGGTTGCACCCAGTCCTCTACGAACACTCATAATAACTGGCGGTATAAAGAGAGCCCTGATAGAACCAGCCTGGTTCTCCAGTGCTCTGCATGCAGATTTCTCTCCATTTCCAGGTAGCTGTGGGTGGTTGAAGGCTCTGTTTCACAGATGAAGCTTTAGGTGTCAGTTTTCACTTTGGTTGAAGCAGGATGCAATGTCTGAGTACTGGTCTGCCAGGCTATCTAGGATGCAGTTCGTGGTAAAATTCCCATGGGAATTTGTATTCTGGACCCTCTTTCTGGCCTTACATATTGATCTTTTTTCTACGGCCAAGCCCTTATGTCCCGCTAACAGTGCTCCTCTGGCTGAGCAGTGGCAGAAGAAGGCATGGTTTCTAACATGGTTTCTGACATTTAGCTATGCATATCTGTTTCAAGCTTGAGCAGACACTTCTGTGCTGGAAAATGAAGTCTCCTCATGCTGCAAAGTGATATTCCTACTATCAGCAAGGGGAGGCTGTCTCCTGGCCGCTGGTAACATGGCTTTGGGGTGGGTATATGGTAGGCATGCCCTTTCACACTGGAGGAGGAGCAGCTTCTGTGTTGTAATTAATTTGCAAACAGCAGCTCCTTTTCCTCATCCAACCTGCCAAGGTCCTTGGGATAATTCAATTACCTTTGCACCAGATTCTAGATACTGATGAAACCTCCAGCTACTTTTGGCATGAAATATGTTTCCTCCCCTTTTTGGGAACATGCAGAAGGGTTGAAGTTCCAAGCCACAGTTAAGTCACTGAGCCTTGGACCCCGGAGATCTGAATTGGAAGTATGAGTAACATCGGCTTCTGGAGGTTTTAACAGAATGAGACAGTTTAATTATCTGAGCAATCACTTGAAATATGACTTCAGGACATAGGTTGGCCAACATCAGAGAAGCCGGGGAACACCTCCCTAAATTAAAATACTCCAAGGATTAAATAAAAGCCTCACTGCCTGGTTTTCCCTCTCCATAGCTAGAAAAAAAACCCCAAACTTTAATATTTGAAAAGATCTAAGTGGGATGCTCTTGTGTGGACAGAATTAATAAAGCAGAACAAGACTGTGCTGATAGCTTGGTGTCTTTGATAATGAATCACAGGGCACTGCTCTGCTCAGTTGCAGCATTTGAAACAACATAAAGGTAACAAATCATGTTACAGGCCATTGCCACTGCTCACATCTTTGGGATGGTCTATTCATTAATTTGCATGTATTTGCATGATGTTGGGTTTGTATCTCATTTATAGATTTCATGCTACTTTGGGAATACAAATAATAGTACCGATATGACTAGGGGCATTAACAGCCTCAATCTTACTCTGGAATCAATAATAATGTCCAAAGCATATAAGGGATCAAAGATGCCTTTGTACAGAAATGTAATACAATCTTAAAAATCATATATTCTAAACATTGCCATTAGCTTTATTAAACAATTACAGAATAGTCTTTCAAACATATTATTAGACACTATAGACAGACTTGCAAAATAAGCAATACAGTGATAACTAAGAATCCAAGAATTAATGGTGGGGGAGAGTGGGAAAGGTGCAGCACACACATATAATGGTGCACAAGAGGATGCTGGGGAAGCTGTAAAATTGAGAAGACACAACCGATGCCATTACAGGAGGGGTGCTCCCAAACTGCAATCACAGCAGCTGCAATTACTGACTTGTATTTTTATCCTTTTAATTTTTTAATGGGAAAACAAGTGGCTGCATGCACATAGAAAATTCGTTATGTTTGGATGTGGCTGACCTCAGTCCATTAGCTGTAATGGGAATGGGAGAGTTGGTGCTGGCTTCTCAGCTGTGCTGAGGATTTCAAAGAAGGGAATTATCCCACGTCCCAACCTGGAAAAAAAATGAACTGATTTTATTAAAACATTGCAATTCCTCCTTGCCTCCTTCCACTGAGCCCATGCCCATGGAGGAAGGTTTGTTCCTCTGTGCCTGGTTGCTGCGCACAAGTAAGGGGTGAAGTGTTTCTATCTGACATGCAGTGGGTGAGTTAACATCTAAACCTTGAAGTATAATACAAAAGAAAATGGGGGGAGTGGGGCGAAGAAACCAAAAAGCCTCATTCTCAACAAAGGTGTTGGTGACCGCTGCTGAGGATCTGTTGGGCAGTGAGCTCCAGGGAAGGAGCACTGAACAGGAAACAGCAAACCCGTGCCTGTAGCTGCTCCCCAGCCCTGCCCCTGCTGCACGCTGCTCCTCACAGGAAGGAAGCCTTTTCTGCAGGGCTTTCGTGCCACTCTGGAATTGTTCTCATCTACTGAAAACAACCCGGGCTGCTCCTACCTCCAGTCTGTTCAGCTGGCGCTGCCAGGGCTGTGGGGGACTCACCGCAGCCTTCCTTCGCTTCACAGTGTTCTTCCCAAGTTCTTGCCCATTGATGGTGTCATACTGACACCAGTATGTAAATACTTGAATGAAACCAAGTCACAAAATAAATCTAGCTTAAACCCATTGTCTGTGTTTTTCCACTTACGCTCCCCCCCTTTTGTTATTTCTAAATGTCCCAGAGAGTGTGAGAAGTGATGCAGCAGAGGAGAGCAGTCAGGTGTATCTGCAAACCAGGAGATACCGGGGACAAAGCTGAGTGTGATTTTGTCCCTCCAAAACTCGCCTGAAAGTTACAGCACAACCAGCGCGCACGCTTTTAAATGCAAGAAAAAGACACACTCTAACACAGAAGCTCCAGTTGAGCCCCAGCCATTAACTGCAGCATTTTATCCCGACGTTTTGTCCGTGAATTCAGATGTCAGCGGTGCTTACTCCCATCGCAGCCTCTGCCCGCCCGCAGTCTGGGCGCACACCAGGAGGGGGTGCCAGGCCCCCGGCTCTGCCGCGTTCCCGGGAAAGCCCGGCTCCGAGCTAGCTTTCCCCAAGGGCTGCAAATAAAACACACCCCCACACCCCATATCCGAAAGGGAAACTGTTGGTTTTGACCAAAAGCTGCCGAGATACCTTTAACTGTTACAGCGGTATATGCAGTAAGTGCCTGCAACCCGCCTGAGGACAGCAGGGCAGGATAAATCTCTTTTTCGCTATATTTAGAAAAGGATACGGCTTTTCTGGCTTGTGGCTGGTGGAGAGGGGTCTCGGGGGGACAGCGGAGCTTCTGGAGATGGAGAAATCCCCGTGAGATCTGCGAGGCAGAAGTATGAGGTAGCAATTGATGCTGCAAAGCGACCGGGAGGTTTAGCGGGAATAAAACCTGGTTGATACATGAAGTTTCAGAATGACTGTTATAGAAATTCAGCTGCACTGGGAGGCGCAGCTTTGACACTAAAGTAAGACCAAACCCCCGGGCAGCCGTTCCGCCTCGCTCTCCGCTCTGCCTTTAACACTCTAAAACCTGCGGGATTAAAGGGCGGAATTAATGGTGCTCAAGCAAGCAGACCAGGAGTGAGAAACCTCCCAGCGAGGGGCCGGGGTGCCGGCGCATCTCCTCGAGCGGTGTGCACCTTCCCAACCTCGCCACGGTGACACCCGAGGAATTCCCACAATCCCGAATCCCCCAAGGGTGTCCCTGTCCAAGGCAGCTTTGTCCGCGGGGCCGCAGCGTCGCATCCGCGAGCAAGGGGCTGTGAGTTAGAAATATTAACGATACCGGCAGGAAAAAAAATCACTCTTTAGAAGCCGTTCCGCAGCCGCGAAAACGGCGGAAAAGCCTCCAAATCGTGCGCGCAGGTGAGGCGGCCCCGCTCCCGGGGCTCCGTCCCCGTCCCCGCCCGCCGCGGGTGTCGCAACCGCGCCCGGCCTCAGCCGCGCCCCGCGGG
>JAOEHY010024599.1:0-18810 GCA_025447955.1 Psilopsiagon aurifrons | reverse complement strand
AGGCTGCATGGAGATCTCATAGCAGCCTTCCAGTATCTGAAGGGGGGCTATAGGGGTGCTGGGGAGGGACTCTTCATTAGGGACTGTAGTGAGAGGACAAGAGATAACGGGTCCAAACTTAAACGGGGGAAGTTTAGAGTGGATATGAGGAAGAAATTCTTTACTGTAAGGGTGGTGAGGCACCGGAATGGGTTTGCCCAGGGAAGTTGTGAATGCTCCACCCCTGGTGGTGTTCAAGGCCGGGTTGGACATAGCCTTGGGTTATACGGTTTAGTGGGAGGTGTCCCTGCCCATAGCAGGGGGATTGGAACTGAATGATCTTAAGGTCCATTTCCAACCCTAACTATTCTATGACTTCTTTCAGAAGCAGCTACCTATAAAGTGGCTTGAGTGCCCCATCCATTCAAAGGGACAACAGCACAGGGAGATCCAGTGAGGGAAGGCCAAGGTAAAGGGTTTACCATAGCACAGAATATATAATTCCAGACTTCTAAAGTGAGGCTCTGCTTCCCAGAACATAGCTGGACATAGTGTGCTGATGGGAAATAATGAATTATTATTTTGTTTTCCTTTTCTTCTGAGTTATGCCTTTACTTTATTAAATTGCCTTTACCTTGACCTATGAGTTTTCTGTTTTATTTTCTTCCCCTGTCCTGTTGAGAAGGGGGAGTGACAGACGCAGTGGTAGGCATCTGATGACCAGCCATGATCAATTTACCACAACTGTGCAAAGCATGTTTTTCTACTGGATGACTTGCTCATAGGTACCAGCAGGCTTTTATTTGAATCTCACAAAACCCTACCTTCTCCAGGGTGCACAAACCAAGTTCTCTCAGCTTCTCATCACAGGACAAGTGCTACAGCTGTCAACCATCATGGTGGCCCTCCACTGACTTTGCTCCAGTTTGTCAATGTTTTTGCTGAAACTGGGGCCCAAAACCGGGTGTATTGTTTAAGATGTGGTCTAAATTTTGATCCAAACCAACAGCTTATCATCACTCCTTCTTTCACTTGACAGATGCATGTCCCACACACATTTTTTTTTTTCCAGAAAATACAGGAATCTTAGGCCAAAAATAATTTGGTATGACTTTAGATACCTGAGATATAGATGTCTAATTAAAAATATTTCATTCCTTCCTTTCTTTGCTACAGTTCCCTACCCTCTGATGTCCTGGGCTGCATCTGGATGTCTGGTTAAGATGAATCCAGTTTAAACAGATCACTTTTAGCTGTGTAAAGTTGCTAATTACAAACCTCACTCACAGTATCCCAAAAATAATTTACCCATGTCAAATAATTCTAAACTATGGTTAGTGTCTAAACAAAGCAGACTAAAATAGAAGAATTATTTCTGGACAGAGGCCAAAAAGAGGTCAGGTAGGTGAGCACTGGGTGGCCAAGTGCTGTGAAAAGGTCTTAGCAGCAAGAAGAGGTTCAGCACACCCATTCAGAGACCATTGTGCTGCTCTGCCTCACTCATGCGGTCACAAAGCTGAGAGAAGCAACGACAACATGGTGCAGTGGCAGCAAGATGGAGCTCCATACCATCTCTCCCTCTATTGTCTCAAGTCACACCAGCAATGTGGCCAGGTGGACAGCACCAACACAAATTGAGGGGAAAGCAGTCTAAGAGGTCAACATGAGCTAGCTGCAAATGACTTCTTGCTGCTACCTGTGGCTTTCTGTAACAGAGATCTACACCAGCTGCCAAACCCACCTGGTTTTTTCGGGGAACAATAAGCTCACATTAAGCTCTTAAGTAGCTGCAGATGGTGACTGGAGCCCTAGTGTCTGTAGGATCAATACATACACCTGAGTCTGTCTCCCTCTTTCCTCCCTATAGTCAGAAGAGGGGAATGGGGATTTTAGGGAATAATTTATCCAATTTACCTTCTATAAAAACTTCAGGAGGAAAAGAGCCACACTCCAGATTATTAAGTGTATTGAAGGCATCTCTGTTGACAATAAAAAGAATTCAGCTTGGGTGGAAATGCTGACTCTTAGTCACATAAATCCCATAGCAAATACTTCATGGCAGCTATTATATACTGCTGTCCTACAGGAATCTGTCCAAGGACATTTATTCTGTGCTTTGCCATCCTGTAGCAGATATGAGAAATGAAATCTGCAGAGCATTAGAGGATATTATTCTCAGAAATGGCCACCTTTGTGAGAGAGGAGATTCATTTCCATGCACACAGTAAGCACAGGAGCATCTCAACAAGTCCTCATTACACCCCTGTGATTCAGCCAATTGTTTGCAATGTGCTGATTACAGTCAATGTCCACATCTGTCATTGTGTAGAGGAACATAATCAGGCATTATAGAGAAATTATCAAGCCCCCTAAATCAACCCCCATCCTAGAGAAACTCAGAGATGAGCACACCTGAAAAGAATGTGGCAAGAGAAGACAGGAATACAAACTGGCTTTCAGTTACATAAAGTTGTGCTAGTTTCCATCAGATTTTCAGCAATATAGCCCTTCAAGAAAGCCAGTCAGAAGTCACCACTTTCAACAGTGCCAATTTACACTTGCAGCTAAGTCAATAACTGTGTGCCTTTGGATTTATATTTATATCAGTGACATGAAACCTTCAGAAGTCTCCACAGGTAAGAAGGGACTTTACAGTAACTGATTCCTGACCCTACTCCAGATAACTACTCAATTCATGTTTAATTCAGGTAAGTCTGTAGTTCAAATACTCTCTCTGTCCACATGCAGAAGTCAGAAAACACCCATCTCGACCAAATTCCTGTGTCAAATTCAGGATCCCCACAATTACAAATCAAGCTCCACCAGCCCAGCCAGCTGCACCTATTGCTTAGAAATGATGGAGACAGAAGGCCAAAAGGGACTTTAGCTGTGGGAAAGGTGAGAGATGATCCTTCCATGTGTGTCTTGGGTATTGTGGATGTGCCTGTCAAGCCTGTACAGTAATCTGGCAAGCCAGGTGTAAAGTCTTGTCTGTAGGACATAACACATAAATTTGCATATGTGTCTTTATGCCACTGGAGCCCTGCAACAGTTGGAGCTTTCAAAGGTTTTTTTGCACTGGGGAATATTTCCTGGGTAAAAAGAAGGCCAGAGGTAAGAGTGGGATTGCAAGAAGTCCCTATGAGTCTGAAATATTTTTCCACCCTTGGGGAAACTTTGTGCTTGTCTTTCTGGTCATATCCCCACATCCTTTTCCTCATTATGTTTTTATCTTGTTTGTTTCTTTTGCTCCAGGAGTGGTTTCTGAAAGAGGTCACCCCCTGAGGAGGGTAAGGAGAGAAAGAAAGAAGGAGAAGAAAAGTCTGTGTTTTATTTATGCAACCTCCAGGCAGGCCTGCCCCCAGCTTTGCAAAAAAAAACCCAGCCAAAATAGAACCAACGTATCTTTAATGGTGGCAATGGGGAGGGGGTGCTAGAGCATTTTGGGTGTCTTCAGGACCTGTTGTCTTTGGCTATGCCACCCTGTCTCTAGACACTTCCTATCTTTCTGAGGTTTTGTTAGTTTATAGAGTATCCATGTCAGACTTGAGGTTCACCCGGGAAATTGGTTCTTGCTGTAGTCAGCAAAAGTGAAGAGAATGGAGAAAAAGACAGTCTCAGGCTCCCTGCCCAACAGCCCACCTCCTTGTGAAGCCTCCAGAGCAATGTTTCCCCAGAGCAATTTCTGGAACAGATGTGCTCTTATGGATTGCAGGCAAGTTATTTTTACCACTTTGTTTTAAAGAGTTTTCCAACCTTAAACATGCAGACGTCCTGGAGACCCAGCTCCCCTCTTTCTACCACACACCTCCTCTTTGGCAAGAGGGAAGCCTGAAATTTCCCTTTCACATTGCAGGCAGCATTTCATCGTTCATTATAGCTCAGCCAGCGCAGGGCCAGACCAAGCATTTGTGAAATGGAAAAGGAGATCTGAGGTGCAGATCATGTTTTACTAAACACTGTGGCTGGGCTGAATGTTTCCTATAACCTGGTCTGCCACACAGTTTCAGACATCACATGTTATTCAAGATGTATCCTGAGCATTGTATACCTGAACTGACTCTACCCTCTCTCCCCAACCTTAACGTGTAAGCAAGACTATGCCACGCATTAACAGGCTATCATTCCTGCCTCTGTATGTGCAAAGGGAGACAGGCCACTGCACTATGACTATCCAGACTCAAATACCTACATAGAAATACATATAGACAGGCATACCTGTCAAATCACCTTGCTTCCCAAATATATTTTCACTCATGTATAGGAACCAGACACAGACACAGGCACACTTTGACAGAGATATAGGCAAAATCAGTTGCAAAGCCATATGTAGTCATATATATGTGAGCATCTAACTCAGATAAATACAAGATGTGTATATACTGGTATCTGTAATAGATGTCCCTGCATAATCTCATCTTATTGGTAATGATTACAAATGGATTCTCTAGAAAAAAGAAGAATAAGTTTGTTGAAGAGAAATCTTTGCTGTAGGGTCTGAGCTAGAAATAGTGATGAGAAAATGATTCCCTAAAGATGCCCATCAAGGAATCCCATTTCATTTTCAGCTGTCACAGGATGGCAGACAATGCAGCCAGCAAGTGAAAATCCTCAACAAATTAATGTGGGAAAGGTCTGGCATAGGGTGACAGGTACCTGATGCAACCCCTTCCTTCCCACAGGGAAATGTCAGCAATGTAATCTCCAGTTCCTTGTGACATTATTTTGAGGAAAAAAGCATGTTCTGCCTTTTATTCCATTCTTTATGCTGCACCTTTTCCTTGTTTGTTTTATGAGCAGGAACAACTCATTAGGTCTCTGAGGTGATTTTAGTCAAATCTGCTCTACACAAAAAAAATGTGGCTCAAATTATTCAAGTGTGCATCCATAAATTGTGGCCATATTTTCATCCTGAGAGAACTTTATTTAGTTTTCTAGATAGCTACTGTATTTTAAGCTCTGTCTGGGAGCAGCATGAAATTGCCCCACAAGATAGGGCACAAGCTTTGCCTCCCACAAATCTGTATTCCTTGAAGCAAGTCTAGAATTGAAACTTCTTGAAACAGTATTTTTGACTTCTACTAGAAATATAAATAGGTCCCCAGGCATATATTTTCAGTTAGTTTCTGGGATTTTGCATTTCAAATCTTTGCTGTTTTGGTAGATTTGGTATTGGAGCAGAATTTGGCATCTTGATGTTGTTTCTTCATTATTTATTAATATTCATCTGATTACATTTTTTTTGAATGCTTGTGTACATAAAAACAGGGTCTGGACAGTAGTCAGTATTTCTTAAGTATTTACTCTGGCTTTGAAGCAGACTCCAGGTTTGACCTCAGAAAGAAGCAATTTAATCCATAACCCCTGTTCTATATAGCAGCACTGGGAAGCTGGCTGCAAAGTGTATGTGCAAGTGCCCCATAGCAGATGCCCCTAGTCTCACGAACCCATTTATCATTAGCAGTATTTCATTAGCTATGGACAAAAATTCTCTTTTTACAGAAACAGTCTATTTCTTTAGGGTGAGGAGAACTTCAGTTTGGTCTTAGGCATCCTGTGATTCCCTGAGCAGCCACAGCTGTGAGGCCACCTTTTCTTCTCCTAGGACCCTCACCTGAGCTGATGAAAGAGGGACGGGCTATGAGTTCATAACATGGGTGTCCCACTAGTATCAGTCTTTATTAATACTGGTCCTATCTGATATTGCATACTTGTAAGAATGCTGTGCTGCAGAGGTATCATTACATATATATTGCTGCTCTACCTGTGTCTACTGCTGTCTTTAGTGGCACTGCTGTGAATAAAGTCCTGTTACTGCATTTGTAAAGGGATCTAAAAGCACCTAGACATGACGCCAGGTGCATTGTCCCCTCTGCGCACATGGCTAAAGGTCTTACCATTTCCTAAATTCACTATCTTTATTCTTAATCTAGATGCCATTCAAGTCTGAAATGCTGCATCCCTCAGTTAAAGCAGGCTTATAATAGAGGAGCTTTGATTAGGCAGCTTCACCATTATGCCAGGACTGTATCAATAAAAAATAAGTGGTCTTGCCTGTATAATTTTCCTTACAGCTTTTGCTGCAGAGCTGCACCAGACAACTCTCACGCCTTTTCATGCTACTGAACAACATATATAAAGGGAGAAACAATCATAAACATAGTTCAGCTCATGGTTTCAATCAGTTCCCTTTAGCCTAGTGGTCGTTTTCATTCTGGAGGGTAAAATTCTGCATGTGTATCACCTGCAGCAAGTGAAAACTGATCTCACTACTGTCTGCAGGGTACGCAGAGCAACAGGCTCTGGTCCCTAAGGGATAGTATCCCCTAAGGGATGGCATCAGAGAGCTTGGGAGCAGGACAGATGTCCTCTGTGAATGCCTCTAAACAGGGACTTTGGGCATGTGTTTGGAGGTTATGCTTTTTCCAGCCTTTCGTGGCAACATTTCTTTGGGTGATGAAATGCTGGTGCCACCAACATGCCCACACTGCTGCTGAGCAGAACGTGACAATGTGAGTCAGCTGTAATGTGAATGCAGGAGAGGTGCAAAGAAAAGTGTCAGAAAGAAAAACTCCAGTTTATGGGGATGCTGATAATTTTTCTCAGACTAGAATTCACTCCCACTCTCCAAAACAGCAGTGTGAAATACTTCTGCCTATTTCATTTACAATCTGGCCCCAGAAAGTCTTGGAAATTTGGATTCTACTTTGAAGAATTTTCCTCTTCAATATTTCATCCCATTTCTGCACACCTTATTGTTGCTTAAAATGGTATTTTTCTGTCGGTTCCTCAGTTTTCTTCTTGATACTCACATGAATCACTGGGCATACATCGTAAATATTCATTTTGATGAAAACAATTGTTTTAGAAGAAACTAGACTGTTGGCACATTGAGGCAATTGTCTTGTGTTTTAATAAAGCACAGTGTAATCTCAGTCATCGGCTGTAATACTTGGCAAGAAGAGTGATGATTAGGGATTTATAAAGTAATAGTAATTAATGATGAATAATAGTTACTAATAGTGCCTCTGTTCATTCTGTGCTTTGCTCATCCTGCTTGTGATACTGGGATGTACTAATGCAATATTTTGTATTTGCTAGCTGCTTCCTACATGCATGCATCAGCTTCCTCTTCCCACTTTCTTTTTTTAAATGTATGAAACTCCATTTTCTGGGCAGGAAGAGAAGGTCCCTCATGGGCCTTTGTGGAATTTTGCATTGCTGAATCAGAGAAAAGAAATTAATCTTCTAAGAGGACTTGATAGGTGAAGAGTTATCTGCAGTCCACTGCTGGTTTTTGCTGTGTCATGTCCTTCCACTCCAGTCTGCTGCCTTTGGTGCCTGTGTTAGTGTGTGGGTCCCAAATGATACAACCTGGAGGAAGCTTTTGGGACCTCCATAGTCCAACACTATGATTGCTTCAGTAATTCAGGGATATGAAGGTACGTTTGCTTGCACATGTTTTATTAATATAGTATCACTACTGCTGATGCTTCAGAAATACCAGAAAAAAATAGAAACTTAATTTCAGAAATGTCAAACCACATCTTGAGAGACTTGGTGTGAGTCTGTGTTATCTATGTGTCTGTGTGCTTATTCTTATGCATCCACTGATTTTTCCAGGTAAAAACAGAAGCACATTTTCAAATGCCAGTGCTGTCCGAAATGACACACATTTGCTTCTATTCAGTATAGGTCTAACTGTACACATATATACTTTTCTTCATTTCTTCTGTCTTCTTTCTTTGGCATGCACCATAACTCTCCTGTTACACTTTTATTACAGGAAAATGAAGGAATTCACAGAACAGCTAGTTCAGAAACACAGGCACTTTTGGATTTATAAATGAAAACATTCATTTTGCTGTTCTGCTGGGCTTTTGACTTATTTCAACAACTTCACCAGGTAAATGGAATAAGAAAGATAGATGGACACAGGCTACTTAAGGAACTTTAGGGAATCCAAAGAATTTTTGTGTTAAGTAAAACTGGGAAAAAATAACTATGTTAAATTGCAAGGTGTTTGGTGAATTCATAGCTCACATTGACAACATTGTGCAGTGTGGTTACATCTCAGCATGAATGCTCATATACAAATTTAAGATCAGTGTCATATAATCAGATATTAATTCTACTAGTAAATGTGAACTCACAGATATTTTCACATCATTACTCCTCCAAAAAAACTGCTGTTCCAATCAGATAAGACACTTTTTTATCTTGGTGCTGCTCTTGGAGGGGTGGGGAAAGTGGTGATGTAGTATGCAGGCAAGGTCTATGAAGTGTCAGTCTCTGTGAGCAAACTGAGAGCTGAATAACATTAATCTCATCTTAAACAGGACTTGCAGTTGATGCACATATATGCGAGCAACAGCTAGAGTATGGTGTGACAACCTAAAGCTTTGCAAATGACAAGGCAAGCCATTGCTTAGGCCACTAAATTGAGTTTAAATTACCTATTCCTGAAGCAGTTCTTTAAGGTCATTTTACTCTCAGTGTAAGGAAAAACAGTGTTTCTGAGGGGCAATTAATCTTATCATAAGAGCTCAAGCTATAAAAAATCAACTGCGTCAGATAGATATGAAAAATGAATCCTGAAACCAGTTCTGGGAAAAACTGCAAATTCTGTAGGGAATAGCATGTAGAGGATATTCATGCTTAAGATTAGGTATAATTTTGACACCAGGTTTGGCTGAAAAAAAATCATTCTACTCACAGAGGAAAATGTTGGTAACATAAATAAGGTGTTTGTTTTTCAAAATGACGCAGGATCCATTTTAATTTTTCACTCCAAAGCAGTAATTAATTAGTTGATGTTAAGAAACACATTTTAGAGTAATGAACAAGTGAAAAAATGAGCTGGAACATATCACTATGGGACAAAGTATTTTTAATTGACCTCCAGATTAAATTACTGATGTACTTGCTTGTTTATTTGGCTGTGAGCATCACTGAAAAAATATTAAACTATTCATTTTCCTTTTGGCTTCTGGATCAAAAAAATCCATGCTTCACCCCCTGCTCTAATCCAGACTTGGATGGGTTTAAGGAGAGGGCAATGAAATGCCAGCCAATGTCCTTGCTCCATCTGAAACCCCTTGTGCATGGCTGGGTGTTGCAATGCAAGTTACTGTTGGAATGTACTATGTAATTCTGGCAAGAAGTCAATAGGCTCAAACTCCTCAAGTAACCAAAGCATGGTACTAAGAAATCATTGGAGCAGGCAGCAGCCCAGACAGCCAGTCCTTTAGCAGCTTAACCACAGCAGATGTAAAGTCACCAAGAAAACCCTCTATGGAGTCTCCCAAAGAGACAGATGCTAGTGCTATAAAAAGATCTTCTAGAAACTTGGCATGTTTCCTGCCCACATGTTTTTAAACACACATTCTCTAGATAGGAGGTTTTTTTTTTCCTTTTTGATTTTTTTTTTTTATTTATTATTATTATTATCTGGGGCTAGAGGCAAGTGGGTGGAGGAGGAAAAGGGAAGGAGGAAATATTGCTTATTTATTCCAGTTTGCTTGTGAGTGAATCTTGTGCTTATGATAACAAAATTCAGTGGTAGCATGTCCTGAGACATGGAAAGCAGTAGGAACAATTCCAGACTTCTCCCACACACATCTTTTCTTATGCACCTTGGACTGACCTACAGATCCTTCCTCAAAGAGCTCTGTCAATGCACTTGTGGTGAAATGCCATCTGTTATTTTATTCTGTTCTGCTTCTTTGGCCCATCTTGCCACATGGGCCACTTTTGGTAGTCCTCTTGCCTTGTGCTCTTGGCTGATGCACATCAGCTCAGGTGGTTGTGCTTGGCCTTTGCTGGTCTTTCCATTTCATGTTGCTCCATCAAAGGACTTGCTTGCTTATTTGCAGCACTACCAGCCCTTCAAGTTTTGCTGAAATAGCTGTGAGCCCTGTGTAAGTCACAGCTGCTGGATTCATGTGATAATGGTGTTTCAACTGCATTTTTAGTAACAGCAACCACAATAAAAGGTAACAGAATGAGTAATCTGCATAGTTCAGATACCATCTGTGCCAATAAGATAAGCACTGAAGCCTGGGACAGATGGAGATACAAGCTTTGCAGATACCTGCACTTAGATGGGTGAATGCTACCCACGTGCCAAGGCAAAAGGTTCCTCTGCATCTGTGTATGAAGATAGATGTTATTTGGGAAATGCATGGTGAAATATTCTGCAAGATTTAGATATAATAGCTCAAGGTGACCATTTACTGGGAGCAGTGTTAAAGAGGTGACTTTGTGTTTAGCAGTTGAGGAAGAAAGCAGCTGATATGCATCTGGAGAGATTAGGATTTCTCCTCCACCTGAGCTGTACCTGACATAGTAAATAAGTGTCTCAGAAAAGAAGTCAGAACAAGAATCTTACTTTGATTTTGATGGAAATTTTGACAGGTTTGGCTCTAGAGTAGGCCACGTAGGATTCACTGTGTAATGGCAATTGCCCAATTTAGAGATGAGCTTTGGTGATAGAACAGCAGGAGATGGAGGAGAAAGAGTTAGTCAGATCATACATGCTAGCAAAGTGTTTCTGTAGTAAGCCCTCACAGCACTTCTCAGCTGTATGAGCCCTAGAGCTCAAGGATTCTTTAAACTAGAGATATCTTTGTAACAGCAGTGCAGAAGACAGGAGACATTCTCAAGTGGCTCATTGCACAAGCAGGAGAAGGAGAAAGAACTTCTTTTGTCTACTACATCTTTGATTCAAAACAATATTAAGCTATCATTGGGGCCTAAACATCTATTTATAAGACAGTGAAGACAAGATTCCTAGGAAATGATTTTTGCTCCACAACAAACTAGGCCCTAAGAAATCACAGAAGCCAATGCTGAAAAAGGAAGTGGATACCCACAGGAGCTCTTAGACAGATCACAAATGGTGACTACTTCAGAGAATCACAGACTAGTTTGGGTTGGAAGGGACCTTAAAGTTCATTCAGTTCCAACCCCCTGACATGGGCAGGGACATCTTCCACTAGACCACCCAACCTTGGCCCCACCCAACCTTGACCGCCCATTTCTGGTGTCCATCTCTGGTACGCTGGGGCAGACCTAGTTGCTAATACCATGGCCTTATCAATGGCCTGTTCAATGCATGGTTCCATTTAGGACTAATGCTTTAGAGGTGTTTCATTCAAAAACAATGTTTCTTGGTGACTTTTTCTTTTGCCACTTACTTTCAGCTTTGTGTACGGTTCACCCAGGCTGGATATAAAACATTCCAGTCATTATTAGCATCTTCCTAATCCTCCATTTGCACTAGCTTTTAAATTGCTTTTAGCATTTTATTATTATTGCCATTTGTTTAATTCTGCTGATATTTTATTGTGGCTATTCAATGCTGCATGTTGCTACAGTGCATGCATTCATGTAATTCAATAGTTTGTGTTCTCTCGTTCATAACATTCTTCTCTGTGAGAATGACCTATTCAGTCATTGCTATGCAGTTTGTACCCTGGTATTCCAGTGTTCCACTGATTATCTTTTCTCCACTAAATTTCCAAGTTGCCTGTTTGAACAATACCTCATGCCTGTGTTACATAATCAGATTTTTTGGTATTTCCTAACAAGCTGTACTAGCCCTTAGTTTCTCCTTTTTCTACCCCCAAAGGATATATATTTTTCTTTATTTTTACTTTAAAATTTACTGTTCCCCAGAAAATGAGCCAACTTAATTTGTGTGCTTTTTTAAGCTTCTCAACACTTCTTTTTCGCTACTGATGTTTTTTTCCAACAGCATTTATTTCCCATTTCCCCTTCCCTAGCATAGACACAAAAACAATGATGAAATCAGGCGACAAAGAAACCCATGTTTTACCAAGAAAGCTGTAGGACCATGATACATATATTAGAATAATTTCAAGGCTTTTTATCTGTTTCATAGGTCAGGCTGTTGGAATGGGAAGTAATCCTTGTGAAGAAGAAATGCATTTTAGGAAACACGTTGTACACTTCTGTTTTGCTGTGGTATCTTCTAAAGCTGAGAAACATGTGAACAAGGTTGTATTCATTGCTGATAGCTACAAATTCTACTTTTACTGTTATTCTAAAATTTAAGAGATTCCTTGTATACAGGAGATTAAAAACCTGATTTAGTTTCTTTTCTCCCTTACTCTCTTTCAGCATTTTATTTTTTTTAACAAATAAAAGAGAAAAATAGAAGTCCCTTTAGTTTTGAAGGCAGAGGGGAGGGGTATGGTTAAATGACAAATTCTTTTTCTTATTATTTATTTAGTCATGAAAAAAATAACTTTTTTTCTCCTCTTCCTTAAGAGTTTTCTATTGCTGTTAATCTTCTACATCAGGAAGAAATTACAATGCCCAGGTATTCAGAGTTCAATTCCAGCCTTTTCAGTTTCCTAAGTTTATTGAATCTCTACAGAAGCCACCCTTTTCCCATGAAGAAACAAGGCAAAACAAACAAAAAAACATTTATCCAAATAACTTTAGGGACATTATATTTTGTAGTTCCGTAATGAAAATCCAGACTGAAAAATTAGAAGATATTCCATTACATTGAAATCCAAGGCCAGCATCTGGGTTTCTCGGCTCCTATCTTGTCCTAAAAATAAGTTATTTTTAAGCATTAGAGGAACAAAGAAGAAATAAACAATGCCACCAGGAATCAGCCTCTGTCATCCTCATGCATTTGTACTCAGCTCATTGGCACCAAGGCCTGCAGCTGAGTGTCTCTGCACTATGTAGGTGCCTACTGACATCAAAGAGCAATCACACAATGTGGCAAAATATCCTTAGTCACATTGGGCATGCCGGGAGTGTAAGATTCAACCCCAGAATCCTACACTGAATGTGTAAATGATGGACTAAACATAGGAAGCAGTGAGCTGGAGAGGTAGTATAGCTATGTCAGGATAAAGAATCATCTTTCCAGAAAAACAGAACAGTGTTTTAGTCATTGGAGTTTCTCTCGCTTCTGTTATCCCTCTATTATCTGTAGTCAGTCTTCCATCAGCAATATTTGAGCATGGAGATTTCTCTTAATTAGTGTTTAGATTTCAGGCAGGATTCAGTTGCTGAACAGTAAGCCCCTGATGCAATTTGAGAGCCTCGAGGCATGCAGAACATTCCCATACAAATGGTAAATATGACATAATGTTCATACGAGATTTGTCCTTCTCAGCATTGCCAGCTGGACTCATTGTATCCATGTCTTTTCTTTGGATGAGGTGAATCACTCAGAATGTTATATCTAACTGGACCCCATTTAAGTCTGGAAACATAGATACCCTGCTTTCATACGCATACTTGTAATCTGATGAGAGCCAAAGAAAACTATGTCAGCCAAATACGGATGGCATATTCTGGGATTTCACCTACTGTCACATGGGTTCAAGACACAGGACTCAATTCACTTCCCCACTCCTCAACACCTAAAGACATCTGAGATGTACTAGAGTACTCTGCCTGGCTGCCAGCTGCCAGAAAGCACTAGTCTGCCATGGGCTCTATGTCCCATCCGTGAGGCCATGGATATATGAGACACCTGGAGCCTCTTGGACAAACCATGAACCAACATATGGGCCACCAAATTTAGCCTCTGTGTATGGTCAATAGTATAACAGTACAGGCTGTCCCTCCAGCAGTACTACTCTACTACTTGAGATTATATAATTAAAGGTAAATAAGGTAGTATTGTAACACAAGGTTTGTATTAAGGAAGCATCTGAACAATTCTGACAATATCCAACTTGCTCCCAGAGATTCTCGTTTCCGACATTTTGGGCTATTTGATCCCATTAATGGATATGCACCCAAAAGACAGGCCATGAAATAAGCTTGACTCTGCTCATCGCACCTCCAGTCACATAGCAGGGGGACAGTTGTGTGCATTGCCTTCACAGGGGGTCCATGTAGTCCATTGCACGTATCCCACAGCTCTGCTTCACAATGCAGTGGTAATTGGATCACAAGTACGGTAGAGTGCCTTTTAGCTATGTGAGAAAGCTTAGTGTGTCCTGCTGCCCATGGCTTTCCTGCTGAGTAGTGTAAGGAGTAGATAGGTAGCCAATCTGGGAGTGTTTTCTACAGCAATGTCTACTGTGAAGGAAGACTAGTTGGCTATAATCTGCAGAACACTTGACCTCAGAGGTCTGCAAAAAAGAGTGGAACAGTCACTAATTGAAGATGTAATTGATTACTCTGTGTTAGAACTAGTACGTAGCACCTGGGTACAAGCCAGTGGAGAGGCTGTATATATGAAAAGCCAATACAGAGTAATCACATTAACTACTCTTAGAAATTAAAAAAAAAAGACACAGTTCAATTCTTACATTGGGATACAGCTTTAGCTTTCCTTGAGCATATGGGAATGGCCAAGAAACACGAGCCACTACTTTATTTTTGGACTTTGCTCCAGATTCCCACTGAGTTAAAATCCAGTGTTTTGGGATTTGTTTGTTATATGCTCTATGGCAAAGGGCCATCACCCTTTCAAGGGTAAAGACTCAATTTGTCTTTTCTTAAACATGCCAACAGCAACACAGCAGGGAGTGGAAGATGCCACTATTGAATGACGCCCATCATGGCTCATTGGCAAATCAGTGGCACACTGGTTCTCTGTGTGTCAGGAGCTCTCAGCTCTCTTTCCAAAGCATTATAATCAAAAACACTCTTCCTGCCCCATCTGCTGCAGCTCCCAGCCCTCTGCCAGCTCTTCAGCTTACCACTGCTCACTTGTCTTCTTTGATGGCTGACCTTGCTTCAGGTGACAAGGACTTCTGGCATCACAGTGAGAATTTTCAGTGGCAGTGGGTTTAAGATACGATTAAAGATTGAAAACCTCTCCAAACAACAAAGAATCATGATAGCTGTGGGATTACCCACTGTGGCTGTGGGCCAGTCCAGATCTTTGGAATGGAAAACTGGGAGCCAGTGTTGGAAAGCTGAGTGTATGTTCAGAGAAAATAAATGCCTTTAAGAAAGCAGACTGGTCAATGATAAGAAAAGAAACTCATCTTTTTTTAGCCAGCTTACATTTTGTTCAATTGTGTCTGGGAGCACAGTCCCCAAAACCTGGATGTGACTTCTACTTAATTCCCTCCCTGGGATGCCAGTGAATATAACAAAAGCCCCCACACAACAAAAATATCTTGGTGGACTGGGATAATGTCAGCTGCAAAAGCAAAACAAAGCTAGTCCTGGTCAGGACATAGTAAAAAAATAAACTAAAGCAGAAGAAAACAAAACAAAACAAAACAAAATGAAAGAAACCCACAAGAAAACAAAATCCAAACCAACGAGAACAAATTTGAAAGAAGCCACTGCTTCTCCCAGTTTATCAGATACTTTGCAAAATAGATGGAGTTGATTAATTCTCAGGTCAGCCCTTCCCCAATAGCTGAGCAGAGATAAATAACAGTGAATGCCAGTTCTAAACAGCAGGCACCTTTTCCAGGAGTACAAAAATAAATGATAACTAGTAAATACTTGAAATAAAATTCAGCTCATTTACAGTGGCAACACAGAGATAACTTTAATGGTACTATGGTTTGGAGAACACTACTGAATAAAGCCAGAAGATGTGCTGCGCAAAGCTCATGTCTTTTCCTGGAAAACCAACAAATTTGCCAGAATAGATTGGGAGCCAGATTTATGGAAGGCAAATAAGTGTAGGTTCAGTGACATAAACATGCATTAGTCCTTCTTATCTGATTTTGCCCATTCATTCTCTAGTCAGCTCAATTCTATCTCCTTGCCTTTCTAGAAGTGTAAGAGCAGAGATTTGTAAGTGGATATGAAAAACATGCGTCCTTTGAAGTTTCCAGTCAACCATAAAGGAATGAGCAATTTGTTCTTTGGAAATCAAATCCTTTTAGAGTATAATATGCTGGACTTCTAAAATAAAGGCATCCAGATTTACCAGACAATTGCAGAAAGGTCACCGATTTCTGTGCACTTGATAGGATGAAGATAACATTTTACTCATTCTTGTCCTACCTCCTTGTACAACATGCTGAAAATATACAGTCTTTGATTAATCACACATTCTTCAAGCCTATGTGAGGTGCCAAAACTAAAATAATAAGCTATGAAAGGAGACTCACCTGGTGTTCAGTTAGCCATGATATGCTTCACAAAAGCTGGAAATGAGAAAGAGAAAAATTTATCAATCCCTTTTATTGAACTCAGTAAATTATTTGGTATCGGTTTGATTGTTATTTAAATTCACTATTCTTGCTTCCTTTGATGCAATGAGAACACCATTTTGTAAATAAGATTCCAGATGCCAGGTGCTAAATGCTTTGTAACTCCTTAAGATAACATATGTACAGTTCAGTGCAGCCAACAATCCAGGTAGCCAGTGGAAATGAGTGTGCACATCAGTCAATCCATACTTTGCTTAATCCCTTACCCCTGGCTGCCATACAGAACTGGCTTTCCAAAGTATACAGCCATGAAAAACTCTGGGTACTCATCTTCAAAGGCTTTCAAGACTTTAGCACATCTGTACTAAGTCAGGGGGAAATGAAGTTTCCTCTGGAGTGAACCTCCAGCATGAACAGAAGCTCACCAAGTCAGGTATCATGACTATCTCTCTCCAGTGAACTCAGGTTTGCAAAGTATTTCAAAATTGAATCAAGCTTTTGTTTCAGAAAGTTTTGGGTTCCATTTTTCTCCATTTAAAAAAAGCGTTCATTCCAACCCTAACTATCCTATGATTCAATGATTCTATGATTGTATACAATTTTTAAATTCAAAAGGAAAAGGAAAAATACACTCTATCATAAGGAATTTTTTTTATTTCCCAGTAATTCCCCCAGGCTATGAATTTCTCTGAATTCACCATAAATTCATAAGTCATTTGGGTTGGCTAAATCTATAGATTTCTAACATATAAAGTATTTGTAAGAAATGTTTCCTTTAACTTGGACCACTGGTATTTGTGAATAGAAGGAGACTACCAACCCAAATATTCATAAAAAGCTCAGTGAATATGACTGATCAGCTAAATCACAAAAACAACGCAGTGGTCAGTCACCAGTCAACCTTAAGAAGGGCTCAGCTGTATACCAAAGTGCGTGTTCATGATTCCTACTAGAATATTATGGTTTTATAGAAGGGCCTGAAACATGCAGGCTTGCAAGATGCAGAAAACAGCCATGGTGCATGTACTCATGACTTTATTCTGGCTTTCTAAAATAGCAATGAAATAAAATGGAAGGTCTTTGGAAAAACTTTTAGGATTCTTAGGACCCAAAAGAGGATGATAAGGATAACATATTTTCTGAGTTTTTGAAGGAAAATTGCTTTTTCCGCAAGGAAGCCTCAAAAGGGATGTGGGATTTTTCATTTGTTTGGTTTTTGAGAGGGCAAGGATCTGTGGAGAAGGTAAAAAAAATAATGGTTTTGGTTTTGTTTGTTGTTGGTGTTTTTTGGGGTTTGTTTGTTTGTTTGTTTGTTTTATAAAGGTAAACAAAATAAGATTATACAGTCCCATTTTCTGAAGTGGCCATGGCCATTCAGCTATGGAAAACACAAGTAATTTTCAACAGATTGGGTGTACCAGCTGTATTATAGAATCTGAATTGGTCTAAAATATGGAAAAGCACACATCCTGCTTTAGATCTTCCACAGATTTAAACTTTCTCAGCATATTTTTAGAAAAGCCTTTAAGCACATAATCACTGACCGGTCTGAAGTGGTTATACTTGCCTTCATAGTTGATACAGCCATTGGCATCTTCCTGACCCGCCATAAGCTTATCAACTTCCTCTTCAGTCAACCTCTCACCTGGTGGAAAGCAAAAAGCCTATTCAATATCTGGGCCATTTCTTAAGAATATATGAAGCATACTTCAAAGAACCAAAGAACACAAAAGAGAGTGAGAGAAAAGAGGGTGATTTTCTCTTTAGTTTACTTTGTAGTGCTGACTGCTAGGAAAGCTACTTTTGCCCTTGCAAACTGAGAAAATTTGATCTGAAACCCATAAAGACAGAAAAAATATGGAAACCCACATGCTTACATACTCAGTTTTCTAAGAATAAGCTTTCTCTAAGTGCCAAACTTGGAAGGCTTTAGTCATTTTTTAACCAAGTCTTCACTAAAAAAACCTTTCAGTAGAGTCAATATCTAGTTTGCCTCTGAGTATTAGTTTCAGGAAGATTCTAAGATCTAATTTAGGATCTCTGAATTGAATCAGTGATCCTTTCCATTTAGTTTCATTATCTAAATATTAGGAGCTCATTTGTCTGTAAGGCTTCATTTTGGCTAAGCAGAGATTAACCCAATCCATCCTCTTATTATGATACTGGGCACTAATTTTAGAATGACCTCAGAAGGGTTCCAGAAAAGTAAATGAGAATTCTGAGGGTGGTTTCAGCTGAAATCATAGCAATTCAAATAACGAAATGAAAAAATGAAATAAACATTAAAAATTAAAATATAAAATAAAATAAAAATAAAATAAAATAAAATCCATTGGGTGTTGTTCCCCTTTTTCCATCACTGACTTCTGGCACACAGAAGCAAGTCTTTAGCTGATGTGAACCTGTGAATGTTCAAACTTTTTCTTTTTTTTTTTTATTAAACAGAGAAGAATGCTAATTTACAGAATATTTGGCTTTCTCTGGGATTTGGCCAGTATTTAGAGATGCCACCCAAAACAGAACCATTAATTCTTAAGATTGAAATACTTCCTAATGGTGAAAATCAAAGTATTTCTTGCAGTATTGTGAAACTTGAAATACTGCCCATAATGTTTTTTTTTTCTCTTTTTTGTCAGAGGTAACTTTAGACGGGGCATCAATCCTGACCGGGGGGGGGGGGGGGGGGGGGGGGGGTTTTGTCCCC